>JAQGCH010002089.1:0-13579 GCA_034699485.1 Nanhermannia elegantula
TGTATGCAAGTATGCTTTACAGAAAAGTAATCCCTGTATATTAGGGCTGAGTGGGGCTTTGTGCCCTACCTGTATGTTCCTCTCTGACATACAATGATAAATTTTTATAACAATAAGGAAATACGGAATTATGCAAATTTTGAAATAATAACTTCCATCAATTTTATTAGAAAATTAGTGTTCGAACAACAATTACATTGTGAGCTCATACTAATGGTCATTCTTGTTCTGATTATAATCATAATAGAAATTTAGAACATATTGAGTTTATTACGAACCAAAATCTTTACAAATAATCTCATAAAGAAAGCAAAATCTGTCTTTCCATAAGCAGTGATAGAAAATAATAGCAGCTATTGTTGAATATTAAAAATGTCTGAAATGCATGCAAAATCTGTGAGGCATGACTTCTATATAAATAAGGGTTCATCAACTTTTTTCGAGATTATTACAAAATCAATATTACACTATTGGAAAAGTAAGTGTATTGTTGTATAAATGAAAAGAGAGTCTAATGAGTAAAAGGAAAAGTTGGGTATATTTGCGATCAACAATATTGTAAATATAAATATATGTACAGTATGTTTCTTATGAGTCAAATCCCATCTAACATATAGACTATGTATGTAATAATAATTTTGTTAGTTATCAATAAATATCTCTAAGAACCAAAAAATTTGATATTAGACTAAACTTCCCTATATTTTGGTACTCGAACATCAAATTATTGTTGTTTTTTTCTAAGAAAAAATTTTCTGCGCAAACTACCTATAAGTATAAGCTATAAGAATACCCTTTTATGAGTTAAGTAGTTTTTAATATTCTGTTGATATTCTTTTAATAGTGAAGAAAGGATTGCTGTTTTAGCTTTTATTACGCAAAGTGTGACAAAGAAGTGATTGATTGCTTGCATATACTGGAAGCTAATGCATGGAGAAAAATACAAGAAAACATACTTGAGATACAATACTAAACAACAAATGTGAGCGAAAAGTTTACTTAAGGAATGATATATTGTTTACGATATACAGTACTACTGTTGAGATTAATTAGTGAATTCTGGGAATGAACAAAACGACAAACAATTGCTGGTCTCAATTGTGGGCTTTATTTAATTAAATACTATTCTGTTGACTTAATTAAGAATTATTCGTATTATAGAGTACTAGTATTGGTAAAAATACTATACACATGCTTTGTTAAAGCACTAAACCTTTCGTATAGATTTAATATTAGTTCAGTTTTGGTTCAAAATTTAATTTAAAGTTTTGTTGAAATATATTTTGTTATTTATTAAATTAAACATTCAATTAAAAGCTAAGGCATTATACAAAAGTCTTAGGATAATTCAAAATTATGACATTTTATGTTTTAATTTGTTATTATTTCATAAAATTGCATAAAATATAAGAAATAAGTTTTAAAAACAATGAAATTTAAACTAAAAGATAAACTTTAAATAACTCTTGTCTGAAAGAATTAGTTAACTCCCATACTTTACAGTATATTTCCAATATTTGATATTAATTTTATGCCATTTAATTACCGGTATATATGATAAGCAAAAAGTTATAACTGAAAATGTCTGTCTGCAGACTTTTGTACACATTTTATACCTTATATTCAAAACGTTTAGAAATTATTACTTTAAAGAAATTGATTTTCTATAGCCTTTCATTGCTTTTATAAGAGCTCAAAAAAGGGAATCAATTGAAAGGAAATTCAATAAAATGAAATCAAAATAAATGAAATAAATCGCTTTTTGACTTCAAACTTTCAAATTCACTATTATTTGTTTTGCATTATTTTATTTAAAAGCATAAAACATTGCAAAGATTTGAAAATATTTATAATGACTTTTTATTTGATTCTTTCAACTCAAATATTGAAAATATTAGATTTCATATAATAATTTATTCGATTAGAAGGTAATCTTTTTGATCTTTAGAATTAATTTCAGCAAACTTTAAGATTTTATTATTTCTTTAGATTAAAATTGGATTCAGTTTCCGCTGTATTTAATTAAGTTATGGCTCATTACAGGTAACTATTTATGAAACCTTCTTATTTAGACAGAGGAAATAAACTTTTGAAAATCAACTTATTTAATGTCTGATCGATAATATTTAGCGCTAACGTAATTCAATTTTAATACCAACTAAGATTAGAATCAAACCTAAAGAACCTTAAACAAAAAAGAGTAAGCCTCAGGCCACTCGAGTTAAAAGATTCTGCTTATGTCTGATGAAAATTTGTCTTAACAATTAATGACATTTACATTGATTTTATCAATTTCTTTGCACAACACTTTTCTGCAAACAAATTATAACAAAAAATAAGTTAAGATGAAAAACAAGGGAAAGTATACAATCTATGACTGTTTACAAAGCGCGATCCTGAAGTATTTTTGCCACTTGTCACTGAACACAGACTTTTGTCATCATTTTAGAGGTTCTCAGGGATACTGATTATGATTATGAAATGGTTTTATTGTTTAAAACCGTTTTCGTGATCTATTTGGCAACGGACGGACAGACAGACGGACAAAACAAATCTATAAGCGCTCTTTTTGATTGCGCTAATTAGTAAAACTGTAAGCAGTTTTTTACAGTAAATATAATGTAAATCTTAAGCTTAAGAATGCATAAAAAGGTTTTATTAAAAAGAATAGATTTATAATTAATGAAAAAAAGGGAGAAAAGATTGGCATAAGAGTGAAAGCCGTGAGTTTGAAATTTGAGCTTATTATCATTGATTCCCAAATGAAAATATAGTTTGTCTTTCACAGGTTGCAACCAATTTATATAATAGAATGGGAAAGCTTTTACACTCAGAAGAAAAAGTTAAAGCTTATACCAAATGATATTTGGCTGTGAGGGTGAATTCGTCATTGTTGCGGAGCTTTGTGAAAGTTAGAATATATAACTTATTTGCATTACTCTGTGTTTGTGCCGTTCACTCTTGACTAGAACTATAAGCAAGTATAAGGCGCTAAAATGGACTTGTTATTGGATTAATGCATCAATTGATCTCAATTCGACTGAAGCGAATCAAATATATGCCTAAAGAGAGGGAAGAGAATCAAAAAAGTGAAAATCAAAACTAGTGATCACCAAAGTATATATTTCTCAGTTTCCATTACTTTAGATTTCATTTTAACGATTATTCTTTGTTATGTTTTACTTGAATGATATGATAAAAATCGATATCAAAAATGTTTCTTCAATTTATCTTTTGTTTTCTGACAATGAAATATATAGATTAATGTATTTAGCGATAGGAATTGAAAAATATTCAATGATACGGATCTGATCTGCGATTTTGTTGTCATTTATGACATAAATTGTTGGAATATAAACAATGACTCTTTTAAAAACTGCCAAATTTTATTCGGATAATTAATTTTGAAACCAACAAAAATGGTATAATAATTCACTGTCTCATTAAGAATCACGTTTTGATACTTCACCAAAAGTTCTGGTTCATTACTAAAACGTGTGCATTACTTATAATTCAATTTTCGTCAGATTTATCAATAAAAGTCATGCAAATTAATGAAGACTTAAAATAATATGTCAGCACAAACTTATCTCTTTTTTGAAACAAAAATATTCTGAAAATTCACATTTTATATATACAGAAGGTTTGTGTATTGGATAATACGGTATAATGTGTTTTTATGGTGCATTTTTAAATGGAATATTTTTAAAATGAAGCTTAGATTCTACTTTTTAGGCGGAAAGGATGCACATCTTAATCATAAGCAACATTACACAGGTGTATGTGGGGTAAAACATGAATACGCTATGATTATTAGTAATGATGCATTTTAATAATAGAGTTGGAGCTCACAAGTTAGAAGTTATAACTCATAATTTATTAAAAGGGGTTTGGCTTCGAGAAAAAATTTTATAATAATTTACTTGTCAATGAGAAAGAAGCAAATTATTTTTTTGTCAATATTGAGAACCTGAGCTTTAGTTTTTAATACAGTAGTTGACAATTATTTTTTTGGATCCCTCTATAGATTTGTTTTGTTTTGAAAGTTTTATTAGAGTAGCAAAAATAGTCAAAACAAATAGTTTAAGTGGAATTCTTTTTCAGAGTTATATAAGGACTTTTGAAACACTCTATATGTTTTCATTTAATAACTTCTAATAAAAGAAATTTCTGAGATTCCTCTCCAAGCTATAAATTTGGAGCAATCGAAATATGCTCGAAATCGAATTATTGCATATCACTATTTAAAGAAAAATGTATAGATGAATATGCATTAATATCAGTGGTCTCTATTATGCGAATATCGAGAACTGAATTCATAAATACGCATAAATAATAACTTGTTTGAGTGTTAGTAAGTCATTGCACGTCATAAATGTCAATATAGGACTTATCAAAGAAAAAAATGATTTGCTTTGGAAAATAAATTCCGTATTTCGCGACCCAAATATTTCATAATGTAATGGATCTGATTAATTAGTGGAAAAAGAATTTGACAGCAAAGGCATTTGTAGATAAATTTTATATTAAGTTTATAATTATCTTCAGTAATGCTAATAAATAATGACCTGATTATGTGGTGAGAAATGTTCAATGATATCACAGTTTTTTAATATTCTGATAACTTGAAACACACAATCAGAATAATAACAGATAATGACTTGAATTGAGTCAACCATTCTTATAATTTATTTCACTGAATGCAATCGTTTAATTAGGTTTTGTGTTCTCGAAGGAAATATATACTTCACTATAATAAAGGCGATCATTATTTCATTTCTCTTCTAAATCTTTTGAAGATAGGTTTGCAAATATATGAGATTTTTTATTAATCCATATTATAATTACTGGACTTCTTCACATACTAGTAACTATATAATTCTGAATATAGTATAATAATATATTAATTTCTAAGTATTTTATTATTTTATTAGATAACGTGATTGAATGATTGCTATTTATCTGTTGTCATCAACTCATACCCTGCTATGGGTTCACACCTTCTGCACTACTTAATCATTTATATGTAGTCTGTTGTGGTTAAAAATATTGTCAAATTTTGAATTTTTCCTATGTCCAGTTCGATAACTAAAAATTTCTGGGTACGGCACTGCTCCCAAGCCATTAGTTATATATTTCTTTTTTAAATATGCTTTAATTATGATTCAAGAGAAATAAAATTGTGCCCAATACTGAAATATAAACTTTAGGTTTTATAAACAACCTTCAGTCAGATTTAATAAGATTTTGTAAGGAATTGTATTAAATCAATTGAATTACTCTCAAGACTATTCCCAATTGATTTTGAAACTCTCGCTTGAGTCCAAAAAGAGTTTTGTTTAAATTTGTGCCTCAATATAATTTGATTTATAATATATTTCATAAGAATATAGTATGAATTGAATGAATAACTCTAGTATTGCGTTTCTTGATATTTAGATTTCTATATTTTTTGATTATGAAAATCAAAGTTCTGAGAAGTTGATCATTGAAATCCAGGAGGAATTTGTATTCATTGGAGCATAAGCTTATTGAGAACTAAGAATAACTTATGAATTATGAACTTTTATTCATAAAAGCCTTTGAGGCAATTTAAATCAAAGCTTAGAAACATTTTTAGCGCAGATCTATTTTAATTTTCAAATATATGCTTCTTCTCACATCTCTTTAGTATAAAAACTGCATTTATATATTGCTTAAACCGATTTTTCTCAATTTTAGCCAAAAGTCAAAAATCACATAACTTATTACATATAAAAGTTTGTGTTAGAATGAAAAGAAATTTTCGCTTCAATGTGTTTGTTGTTTCCCAAAGGCATTGACAGTCTTTTCTTATATCACATCAGTTGAAAAGTTTGTTCTTTTTCTCAAATTCCAAATGCATAAGAATTACTGAATAGTTCCGATACATATTTGACTTAACTGTCAGAGGATATGAATTATAGCTTAGACTCAGATGATTTTAAAGATTTTTAATCTTAGAATATTTGAAAAATCATATCTTTTTTCTTAAGAAATAAAAAATAGCAAAACCAGTGTATTCTCAGAGTTTTGCAATCAATCATAATAATCGTTTTTGTGCTACAGTTTTATTTATTCGTCTCATATGAATAAATCATAATTTAGTTTATTTAAGGAAGAATTTTATAGTACTTTAGACCTTAGTAAACATTTTTCTTCTTAAGTTGACCTTAAACTAGAAATGGATACTGACATCCACAAAATCGAGCCCTAATAGAATTTAGTTCGTACGCAAAATTCTCTTTGGATTCTAACTTTAGGTTCATTTTTTATCGCTATCATTGCCACTAATGTTTGATTTTAGCCGACAGCTAACATCTATTGTATTACTTCTATCTTTTAAGTCAGAGCGTTATAAAGTTAAATATATTATTAACACCAATACATTTGACCCAAGATATCGAGAAGAAAAATGAAAAAAGTCCGCAAACATTTATTTGACTTATTTGAATCAGATTTAGATAAAACCCACATACAATACCATAAGTTATATGAGTTGAGATTTCTTATAATTTTGCTATTTATTGAGTCCAAATATTTTTAACTTCTGTACCTGTAATTAATTATGAGTATTATTTCGCTAATTAAGTGGTTATAAATTTTTATTGTTATACAAATAGTTTGAAAGCACCTCTAATCTGACAATTTTATGGTTTATATACCACAAAATGAAAAAAATCTTAATTAAAATGAAAAAATTCTACAACAAAATAAAAACTTCCTTTTATATAATTAAAGGGAAATTTGCGAAAAGATCACTACAAAACTCAGGAAATATGTTAGGAATGGAATCCCAGTATACTCACAAAAATAAGAAAATATATTTACTGTACTACTAATGAAATTAGAGTAAGATTTGTTAGCGATAATAGACTGTATTGAAAAACATTGTAATCGCATTGATTTTTCCGTACATTCAAGAAGTTCTTCAGCATTGAATATGGTATCCAACAAATAGAATACCTGATAGAGAGAGATAGACAGAGACAGTGAGATAAACAGTGCCAGACATACAGAGAGCACATTAACATTTGTCCTGATACGTGATTTTCAATGAACTCTTGGGTACAAAAGAATGCACTCAAAGCGATCACTATTGAACCAAAAGTGAACTCTATATAAGGCAGAGTGAGTTCGTGTGCGTTTTCTTCATCAGAATAAGAATCGTGACCATTAAGACCAACACATGTATCAGATCAGGTAAAAAAGTTAATACTCTGTCAAAAAGTTGTTACTTTTATATCATAATCAGTGCATTGCTTTTATTATAACTCTATTCCTTCAATCAATTAGTGATGAAAAAATGAAAATGATTTATGACTATTGAGATCTATCAAAAGAAATATTGTTATATTAATGGAAATCTCAAATTAGAATTCATTTTCCATTTAATCATTTCACAAATGAGTGTTAGTCTTCACTTAAAACAAATTGAGTAAAAAATTTAATATTTTTCAAATCCAAGAAAATTATTTTTTATTTTAATCAATTCTTATTTTTATCGATGTATTAATATTATTCTTGAAAAACGAGTGGTTATGAAATAGCAATAAAATCAAATGAATTCACATTTGATATTTTTTCTCAGAGTTACAAAATTTCACTGAAATTCTGTGCATTTTTTACAATAAGTTTAGAATTGAGTCTAAAATTGATGAAACCTTTTGAGTTTGTACACTATTGTGTCAAACCAGCGAACAAATGATCTAATATTATATTTTCAATCAAAGTATAGAATACAGGAATAAAAGAATCGCTGCAAATATAGTAATGCATGACTTGACAGCTCTTTCGTCTACTATTTTGATCTCAAATTTGCAAATATATTTGGCAATAGTTGTCAGAGTGAAGAGAAAAATGCTTGTTATAAGAATGGAGAAACATTTGCAAGTAATATAAGAGCCATTCGTTGAATTCTTTCTGAGTTCCAATTTAAATAGAGTTTATGTTATCAGGGTTTCAAATAAAACAATTTAATCACAGTTCTAACAGAAAAGCACTGTAACACCAAATCAAAATCGTTTTTCTTGAGATTTTAATTTTTTATTGACTCTATTCATTTAAAATCAAATCTGATCTCATAAAAAGCATTTTAAAACCAATTTATGGTTGTTTATTGTGCAACTCATTATATACTAATTAATTGTGAAAATTTAAGAAATAGGGTTTCTTTTCACTTCAACACATACCCTAATGTTTAGTAAATTAATTTGTTGAAAGAAAATACTGTTTTCTTAAGGGATTCATGTAATCAAATACTGTCATGTAATATGCAGTGAATCTGACAGTAATTTAATGTTTTCATTTCATTTGTAATCAGAACAGCGCACACTATATTTTAGATTAGCTGTGATTTAACCCGATCCCTAATATCGGATTGGAATAAATCGTTTTCACAATACTGTACAAAATTTTAATAATTTAACAGTTCAGCAAAAATCAACTTTTAAGTCATTCTGAAGTAAATTATATCATTTTGTACAAAAATTATAATTAAACTAATTTTTAGTTTATATTATTAAAATCTAATTAAATGAAAATATCTATACACTGAAAATAATTTGATGACATTTGAATTTTGAGTTGACTTTTACTTTCAAAAGCGAAACAAACCTACCCTAAATTTCGGCGTATAACACGCACCCTATAAATTTAAAAAAATTACATAAAAAGTAAAATTTTCCACATATAATCCGCATCCCTCGTACAGCGCGCGCGTTATACGCCGAAATTTAGGGTATTAGAAATGAATTAAATCTTTATACAGTATAATATTCTGTAACTAACCATTCATTAAGGAAACTCGAAACCATTCGAAACAAAGGTTAATTGAAAAAATTTTTCATTGAATATTCGGTAAATTGAGTTTAAATAATGATGAAAGTGGCTCAAAAACCTTTTATAAACCATAATTAGACTGTCCATAATAGAAAAGTGTTATTCTTTTAACGCTAATGTTTAGATTGTTGGCATAGAGTTTTCATTTATGATATTTGAGAAGAGAGTAATCTAAAAATGAATTATAAGAATGAAATAAGAAAAACTATATCTTAGGAAAGATAAAACAATGGAAGCGTGGAATATATGCGGAAAATCTCGTGTAACAAACAGATAAAAGGTTAGAATATGAAGAGCAGGTGTTTATATAACATTATATTTAATGAAAGACGAGACCGAAAAAGAACATGAGAAACAATGAATATTATGCTAATACAGTATTGAGAAATAGAGTGCAATACAAATATACATGAATTTATTCGTAGCAAAAAAAGGTGATTGTTATTGATTGCAATATTTGATTGTTTGTCAGCTAAACTTGACTAACAATGATGTGAAAAGAATAGAGAGAAGAAAATGCATAAAACAGGAGCAGAAAAAACAATAGCATTTAATTTCCGGCCGATAAGACATATCAAGACTCATTGCCTGACTATTTTGTGTATGAGATAACTTATTGTTGAGCCACATATTGACCACTTCGTCCTTAGTCAGCATTTAGTTTTGTTCCCATATAGTTGGGTAACAGAAGCGCACGACTTGTTTCTTTGTTATGCAGCGAACCTAAACGCTATACGGATGTCAAAATGCGAGACACGTTGACAATGATACCAATGATACGATCGATGCTTCTTACTGTCCGATCATTGAGTATAAGCCAGAAGTATTTACACAAACTATATATCACTATGAGGTATATATCATATATAATAATATAATATATCTTCCAGGAGTTCACTTCTTTTACGCATTTTTTCATACATAAGCTCTCAAGAGTCGTATACTATAATTCCTGTCTTATTAACTTTTATACGTGTTTATTAAACCAAAGATATTTTAATTAAATTTGAGCAAAAATTTCACTTAATAACTGATTCAAAAATTAATTCATATTTATATAAAATGCTAGTTATTTGAGAAATAGTTAATTTATGTATTAAGTGAATTGACTTGAGATAAGTGACTGTTACAGAAGAGAATGCATTGAAAAACTACATACAGAATAGATATTTAGGAAATAAGGGGTCGATGGCAATGGCGACACAAATTCATTCACCCTTTCTTAGGCCATAACAAAGTTTATCATCAATAGTTTGATGTACAAAAAGAACACTTTTTTCTCACAAGAAAAATCACTTTCGAAATCTGTCTTCTATTCAATGGATGTTTGATTAAAGAAGTTTTGCTCATATATATAGAAAAGAAACTTAGCCATTAAGGCAATCAATTGCATTGGACATCATCAATGACCATCACTCTTCAGGTCCATCAAAGTGAAGGTCTATGAAGACGCATCGATTTACAGTATATATAGATTTTTTGTCAGCATCAAAATTATAATGAGAATGAATTTATTGCTTCAACTAAAGAGGGAACAGAAATCACTTTGACTTATGAGTTAAGCTTTAAACTTAAAATTTAAGAGAAAATAGAATGAGCAAAAAGTTAAATGAACCGATTTTTGGAGTAAGCATCAAGTTTTTCAGCGTTTCTTTATGTAGTTCTTTATTTAATTTGCTCTATTATGAAGCACTTTAATAAAAAAAATGAATTTATCATTTGTTCCAATTTATACAGATTTTTATATTTTTTATAATGTGTTCAAATTAAAGGAGTTTATGTATATCTCAGAAACTGAATTTTGAATTTTCAAAATTAGTTTCCGTAATTTTAGATCGTTTATTATTATTCTTCTGCTGGTATTTTAAAAATAAATCTCAAATGTTCCCGAACTCTGTTACAGTAGATATAAAAATAGGATCAAAATAATGGTCAAACTCTAGTTCAAAGCAATCATTTTAAACTTTTCTAAAATTGACTTCAATACTAATGCTCATCAAATCTATAGCTATAAATCGACATTATATGCCTTGAACGCGATAAGTTTTATTGATACACATAAACTATTTTGTACAGAAAATGCTTTTTTAATCAGTTTATTAAAAATTAATTTTATTGAAACCCTTTTTCGATTTTTTTGGTCAGAAACAACTAAACACAGTCTGAAAGTAGTTATTTATTTCTTGTGGAAATTCACCCATAAGTTGAAAATTTTTGTTCTTATGTCGAATTTTGTTTAAAATGCAATTCATTTTTATTAATAAATAAAACTTGATATCGATTTATGGTTTTTGGTGTTTGAACTTATCATTTGATAATTATTATGCCATAAAGTTATTGAAATGATATCTGAACAGCCAAAACAGTTTGAATGCAAGCTAGAAATAGTGTCCTATCAATTGTTTGCTATCAACTTAAACTTATATTCAAAGTAACCTCAATTGTGAAATCCATATTAAAGGATATTTTCTGTTTCTTACAACTTCAATTCAAGTTTATCATACTCTCGATATTAGCAATCAATCATTTTCATGAATATTATGCTCCAGATATTTTTCTTTCGTGAAATGCATTCATAAGATTCTAGACGTCAGTCCTAACTTATTCATAAATAGTATGAGTTATTCTAACTTTGAGTTTTGTAAAGCTTTTGAATTAGATTACAAATTATGGTTTCAGTACTATTTCATTTCACATTTCATTACTATTTTTAATTGTTTTAATTTATTGATTTACTATATATTTAGTCAATTTAGTTATTAATTATATATTACAACAATACTTGAATTACTTAAGAAATTCATTACTTTATTAGTTTTACTTTATGTTGAATGTGAATTGTGCTGATATTTTTTATCTACAGCACAGTGTTAGCTCATGTTTGAGCTTCAATACGGGTCATTCTCTTATTTAATTCAAACTTCTTTTTCTTTTACAAAATGAATTTTATTTTAACAATTCTTTAGGATCTTAATCACTAAATATAAATCTGTAATAAATAAAAGTCTCAATAATATGAATTTAATTAAATTTTTGACGAATTCACTTTTATTTAGTATTTTATTTGATTCTCTACTTCTAAAATGATAAGATTTATATATGATTTTGAGCTTATGCCTAAATATCTGCGTTTCAGCTCTAGCTTAGCTTATTCTCTTCACTAAGACAAGGCATTGAACACAAAACATCGATCAAACCTAAAGATAAACCATTTCTAATCACTGATTGTTATACAGAGTACATCTTTTGACTTCATTTTCTTGTAATAATAGCCTAACAAACAGCTAATTCTATTTTGTTTTATTAAATTTGATCATTTAATAACATTTTATTTCTGTATATTTTCATTCCGTAAACACTCAGAAATATAATAAATCTATTTATTACTTATAAATAAAGCAAACTTTAAAATTTCAAAACTAATGATAATTTCTGATAAATTAAAACCTATGGTAAATGTTTTTAAGGTTTGAATAATGAAATTTAAACAAACAAAAAATTAAACCAAAAGAAATATTTGCAAAACTGAGAGCAAAGCATTGTCAACAATAAAGACTTAATAATACTCTTAATTGAAATAAATGTTCGCAATACTGGCATCTGATCCGTAGATAGAGTTGATATAATTCTAGTTATGATTATCTGATCGATAAGAAGAACTTGGATTAAAAATTTTGATAAACGACTGACTATTCTAGAAAATGCATTATTAACGCTATACTTAATCTAATAATTACTTTGAATTATTTCGCTTATTGTTTTCATTTTATGTTTGAAAAAGTTATAGTAATTTCGGTCAATAGTTTTGAGTCAGAGAAGTAATGATTGAGAATTTTTTTGTTGATATGTTTTGTCTCAACATTTAAGTTCTGTTTCTTCTTATCTAATGATAAAATGTTGAAGAAATGAAGAAACAAATTAGACTAAAAGGTTTCAATGGGATTGTGCTCGCGATTCATGATTGAGACCCTGATGATGACAATGAAAAATGAGTCTTTGGCTCCCAATGTATTTCTTTGACTTTGTGCTCAATTTTTCTTATGACAAAAGAGAATGAAAGAGGAAACAAACATTTCGGACACTTATATACTTATATACATTCATAACGTAATAATGCTATACATTATACTTTATGTTCAGAACATTGGCTCAAACTTTGTTAAGTGTTATTGTTGTTTAGATTTCATAAGTTATACTGAATTTCTAACATATTTAAAAGGAAATAACGATCTAAATGACACTTCACTGCAATACTCTAATGCTCTTCTTATAGAGTAATAATAATCATATAAATGACAATTTATTTATTCAAATAATGAAAAAATCTGTGAACAAATCACTAGATTATAATTATTTACAAATTTAGTTTAACATTATTTAAAGATGCTTTCAGTCAATTAAGTTTCTTCTTGAGATGCGTTATTAAATTGCTTATATATTACTCATAATAGCGATTTAAATGTATGTTGGAGTAAGTTTTGTCTCTTATAGAGTAATGCAATGAAAACTGATTATAACTTATAATTTGGTAAATTAAGTTAAATTTCAAATTAAAAATCCTATTTTGCAGAAATTGACAAATTTTGATTTGTGACCTGTGACCCTAAAATCATAGGGACCACTTGCCTTCCGATTTGAAAAATTTTTTACCACAACAACCTTATACCAAACCATGTCCAAAACAGTCATTTAAATCTGCAGAGTCCAAGAAGCCTATTAG
>JAQGCH010002090.1:0-13578 GCA_034699485.1 Nanhermannia elegantula
GTCTCCCATCAATTGGATTAATAACGTAAAGGTTCCGACTCTTATGCTTTTGGGAAAGAGAGACAGAAGAGTACCACACACTCAAGGCTTAAAATACTACAAAATATTAAGGGCTAAAGGAATCAAAACAAAGTGCCTTATATATGACGACAATCACTCTATGGCTAAAGTGGATGTCGACGGAGACCTTTTCATTAATGTCTGTCTTTGGATTTTTGAGAACTTAAATAATTAAATCATTTTTCAAATTAATTAATTCAATGAATTACCGGTAAATCAGAAATAACTCTATTTTATAAGAAATATATTTGTGTTAATTAAAAATCGAAACTTATTAATCGAATGAATGTCTTTAATATGAGTTCACTTTATTTACATTAAGAAAAATAACATTTACAGCACATTAAGTCCGCATTTAGTAAAGACTGAAACGAATGCAAACTTAATTATAATTGAAAGAAATACATATCTGTTATTACAATCAATTAATTGCTTAACTTTGAGATAAAAATAATCTAAAATTTAAAAAATCACTAAATTTATAATAATTATTAATCCAATGAAAAAGCAAATTATTGCGAACATTTTTAATAAATATCTTAAAAACATAATAATTTTGTTATAAATAAGCGAATGAGTCAAATGAGTCGCTAATTATTGGCAGCGTTTCAGTGAAATGATTGGAGAACTGATTGTTTTTCTCAACTTTTGATATTCGCTTTCATTCACCGAAGACTTAAATGAGAGCCAATCCGTGTCATCCACTTGTGGGCCACTTTCTGCGGAACTATTATTTTCTGAGATATTCTCGTCGTTTACGTCCTTATTATTGAAATCAATTGAAATGAGATCTTCTTTACCGACATCTAAATCAAGATTAATATCCATTACTTTGGTCTTCAATTGATTCAAATTTAGGGTATTATTACTATTATTCTCATAATTGTGATTACAAATGCCAACAATTTTCTCTTTGAGCATATTTTGTGCGCAATTTCTTTCGTAAAATATTTTCTCTTTAATCCGATCGAAAACTTCATTCAATTGGTTTTCATTATTATAATCAAACTTATGTTCTTTGTATTCAGTGGTCAACAAATTGATGGCTTTTCTCAACAGTGCTTTTTGTCCCAAATTTATGCCCTTAATTAACGGGAAATCCAAATCAGAATCCAATGAAATGAATGTTTCGAAACAATTAAACCCATATTTGCATAAAATATTAATCGTTTGGCTCTTAATGTTTGGAAACATATCACTATTTCCTAAATATTTTGTACAGAAATTATCGCTTCCGTTGATTGCACTCATAATTGTTTTAATTATTTAAATAATTAATTAATTTTTATGCAAATGAATAGTTTTATCGGATTTATCAATATTTCAAAAACCAAAATATGCGCAAAACATAAGTTTTATACATAAATAACGTTTAGTTTTTTAATACATTTAATGCATTAATACGTGAGTTATTTATTAACGTTTTTAATTGTTATTAATGTTGAATTTGTTTGATATTAAACAATAAAATAAGTTATTAATCAAATCAACAAAACATTTATATATAAAACTAAATTATTAAATAAATTAAACAAATAATTAAATATACAAACCGTTGAATAAAAAAGTTAAATAATTAATGCAAAATATCGAATAATAAATTAAATAAATAATAAACAAAAATAATGACAAATATTCTCAACACAACCGACCGGTCATTGCGTTCAGTATTCGGTAATTAATTATAAAATAAAATGAATTAAATAAAAAATTTTTTTTAATAATAAAACAATTTAAACAAATAGTGGGAAACATTCCATACGACGCCACAGAAGAGAAATTAAAGGACATATTCTCAGAGGTCGGGCCAGTGATCAGCTTTAAACTGGTGTACGATCGAGAGTCGGGTAAACCGAAAGGCTATGGATTTTGTGAATATAAAGATCAAGAGACGGCTCTGTCGGCGATGAGAAACTTGAATACTTATGAATTGAACGGACGTAACCTTCGTGTGGATAACGCAACAAATGAACGATTGCGCGAAGAGATGCGTAATTTACAGCTGTCTCTGAGTGGGGCCTCTTTTGAGAGTCCGTACGGCCCAGAAGTGGATCCCGACAAAGCTCCCGAAGCTATCAGCAAAGCGGTGGCCAGTCTTCCGCCCGAACAGATGTTTGAATTGGCGAAACAGATGAAGCAATGCATTCAAACCAATCCATCAGAAGCTAGAAATATGTTAATACAAAATCCACAGTTGGCATACGCTTTACTGCAAGCGCTTGTAGTCATGCGGGTCGTTGACCCACAGGTCAGACAGCAGTTTGTTTTATAGTTTTCTCTTTGAATAACCGCTTTATTTGATTCAATTTGTTTTCTATTCATATCAATAGTTTCAATAATTTTATAGTTATTTTACTTGAGTTTAAATATATGTTAACTTTTTTAGTTAGAAAACTAGAAATATTTGTTGAATTACAAAAAATAATAATTATAAATAAATTGTATGATAGGTCGCAATGTCAATACTACACCGGCCGAACCCAAACCAATCTCAACCGTTAATACCACAGACGACTCCACTCATACCTCCACCACAACCGCCAATATTCGATCCGCATAACAATCCCCGGGAGTCATACGGACCGCCACAACGAGGCTCCGGTCCTCCGCCGCCACAAATGCCACCCCAACAGCCTTTTGATAATAGAATGCATGACATGAGACACGACCCGCGACTACGAGACGCGCCGCCGTTCGACAGATACGGAAGCGGACAAATTCCTGGACCAATGCCTGGTTTAGTACCGCCGACGGCACCAAATATAGACCCAAGAACTCGACCAATAGATCCGCGTCTGTCTCAGCAATTATCACAACAAGGAGTTCGAGGCAGTGGCGGACCTGTAGGTCCGGGTCCTAGTCGTGGAGGACCTGTCGGTGGCGGACAGTATTCAGGGCCGCCTAATATACAAATACCGCCCAATTTCGGAAATGTTGGCCAAACGGGTGGGAACTTGACTGCAAACCAAGAGCAAGAAAAGGCTCAACTAATTATGCAGGTGTTGGCGCTCTCTGATCAACAAATTGCAATGTTGCCCAACGAACAGAGACAGAGCATTATGTTGTTGAAGGAACAGATCACTAGAGGAACCAATTGATTCATTATTTAATTGTCATTTCAGTTTATGATAATTCAATAGCTTTTGTGTCAATTGTTTTCAAGCTCTCAACCTTTGCTTTGATTCCGCTTTGGATAAAAATATTTTTTTTTAAGTATAAATAAAATGCTTTTTTTAATAACTTGTGTATTCATTAAAATATGTTAACTATTTGTGTAAACATTTTGAAAATTTAAATCCAATTAATCAGAAAGTTCTTATTTAAAAAATGAGTTCAAATAATTAATAAACAATCAATTTTTGAAAAGAGCGCTCAAAACATTACAAAAATGTTTAAATAAGGGATTTTCACCTTCAAAGACATGAGAAGAGAGCGCATGCGCTCTCATATCAAAATCAAAGTCTGAAAAACTGAAATATAAGTAAATAAACACCAAATAAACAGACATTTAATACAAAAATGTTTTCACGAAAATTAATGCAAACACTGCCGCGAATGTCACCCCATCTGATGCTTCGGCGGTCTCTCAATGTTCACGAACACGTGGCTATGGATGTCTTGAGAACGGGAGGAGTGAATGTCCCCCGCTTTGGAGTGGCGAAGACCGCACAACAGGCCATCGATATCTCGCGCGAACTCTCGTCCAGTGATTTTGTGGTCAAAGCGCAGGTCTTGGCCGGAGGTCGAGGTCGGGGTAGCTTCTCTTCGGGACTGAAGGGTGGAGTCAAACTTGTGTATTCTGCAGAGGAAGTGCATGAAGTCTCGCGACAAATGTTGGGTAAATTGGACTCTATTTTAATTGTTTTCTAACTAATGTTGAATTTATTTTTGTTATATTTTCAACAATTAGGCCATACATTAGTGACCGCACAGACCGGCGAGAAAGGCATCATATGTTCAGAAGTTATGATTGTTGAGCGGGTGTTTCCGCGCCGGGAATACTATTTCGCACTAATGATGGAAAGAGCTTTCAACGGACCCGTTATTATCGCTTCATCACAGGGTGGAGTTGCCATCGAAGACGTGGCCAGAGATACGCCCGAAGCTATAGTCACAGAACCGATCGATATCGAGACCGGAGTTACGCAAGAACAGGCCTCTAAAGTGGTTAAAAAGCTTGGATTTCATCCTTCGAGTCATGAACAAGCAGTGGATCTGATCATTAAATTATATAAAGTTTTCATAGCAAGAGATGCGCTCATGATTGAGATCAACCCTATGATTGAGGACACTTCAGGACAGGTTTTGTGTTTGGACGCAAAATGTCGTTTTGATGACAACTCTGAGTTCAGACAGAAAGACATCTTTGCGCGAAAAGACTGGACTCAAATAGATGAACGAGAAGTGAGAGCACACGAACATAACTTAAATTATATCGCTTTAGACGGAGATATCGGTTGTTTAGTGAACGGCGCGGGTCTTGCGATGGCCACTATGGATATCATTAAACTTCACGGCGGAAATCCAGCCAACTTTCTGGATGTTGGCGGCGGTGCGACCGCACAACAGGTGACTGAAGCCTTTCGCCTGATATCGTCGGACAACAAAGTTCAGGCAATTTTAGTCAATATTTTTGGTGGAATTATGAGATGTGATATCATTGCCGAAGGAGTTATAGCCGCAGCTCAAACACTGAAACTCAAAATACCAATTGTTGTTAGACTTCAAGGTCTTAATTAATATCTCAATTATTTATTATATCTTTATTTTATTCTATTTTTATATATCTATTGGCAGGTACTCAAGTGGATGACGCAAAAGCACTGATAGCTGCCAGTAATCTAAGAATACTGGCCTGCGATAACTTAGACGAAGCCGCGAAAATGGTGGTCAAGATGTCCGCTATTATAGGTCTGGCCCGATCGGCATCAGTGGACGTCAACTTTGAACTACCGATTTAACTGACATTTTGGTTGCATTTATTTTAATTGAATTTAATAATTGTTTAAATTCTTGTTAAATATGAAATACTTTACTTTTATGGCACACATCACACATACAATACCTGTAAGTCTATCAATACAATAAATAAGTCTAAACATTTTAATTAATTAGGTTTTATTTTGCGTCAATTCCGGAGTTAATTGAAAGGTTAACTTTGATTTGTTGTTTGTTTATAACAGTATTATTATTATTGTTGTCGAACGGATTGATGCAATTTTTTTAATTTATTAGAATTATAAATCAATTGTAATTTACCGGTACTGATCATAATATATATAAAAATAGTTATACCGGTAATTAATTTTACAAACGAAATACTGGTATCTATTTTTGCTATAAATTAATTTTAATGAAGTTAATTATGAGTCTCTTTAAGAATACTTCACTTGTATAAAAACTATTAATACTTGAGCTTTAAATAAATAATTATTAGAATTAATATTATCTAAAGTTAATGTCAAGAGTCGTAAAACACAGGCCATACACCTCTCGATAATTGCTTATCGTTTTAGTTTTATCACTAATGATAAGGAAAGTGCGATGTTTTTCATATCGATTGTCTCTTTTTTATACCCTCTATTTATTTATTCAATTAGCAGAGAATTAGTTGACTTAGTTTTCGGTTTAATTAAATAATTTGCATAGCATTTGCATAATATTTACTTTTATGCTCAGATTTGTTTAGACTTTATTAGAATTTTTCTATGATTGATAGGCTTTGAGAATGTTATACGGCTTATAATCTTAAAAATAACTTACAGTATGTGTAAAAAAGATTTATAAAGTTTTTTTGAGAATCCATTTGAATATGAATACATTTTATCGATTTTTGCTTTAAATATTCAACAATTTCTTTGAAAGTTATCCAAAACAGAAAATTGTTAATCTTTTGACACAGTTGATAACCAACTACTCAAACTTTGATCCTTTTAGTGTATTATTATTAAAAAAATTACATGTAATACAGTGAAAGTGATTTATTAACTGTTGACAGAAATTTAATTAAGCTTAAAAATTCAATTTATAATAAGCCGTGATCTATATTTCTAGCTTTATAACTCATATGAGCTTAACGTTTATATAGAAGGTCTGCCTCTTTAAGCTGAAACCTCTGTTTTAAATCAATTCCTATATTTAACACTTAAAAATCTAACAGTATATGAGTTATGAATACTGCTCATCTCATTGTATATTCAACTCATGTTTATTTATTCCATTCATTTGAGTGCTGAAAAGGCACAGAAGAAGAACTACAAAGAAGTATTTTGTTGAATACAAATATATTTCTCTGAATAATATAGAGAAATGCAAATTATAGCTGAAGAGAACATTTAGTTTCTGTAGTTTTAGATATAAGGATAAAGTAAAGTGCAGTAAGACTATTGCTTATGCATTATAAATGATTCTAACATTTTTTGCACCAATACAAGCAATGCATTAAATCTTGTGCCAGAATGAGTACTAACTCTAGAAACACATCTATTTTACAGGTAAGTGACATTAGGGTAAGAGATCTCAAAAATATTCTCTTTCTTTAAGAGAATTGAAAAAATGTTTGGTTCGGATTTTGTTTTGTATGCTATAAGCAGAAAATGATTGCATTCAAAAAGATAAGAGAAGAGAATTCTATTAAATATGTTTCTATAGAATATATTCTCTTTATCTCTTTTCGATTATGAAATTATAATAAAAATTCGCTCAACTGTTCAAATGCTTGAAATAAACTAATTAACAGACTATTCAATAAATTAGAGACAAGAATGCATTTTAAAATTGGATAGTATTTGGACTCAAAACAATTAAATTCTATAGGCTTTAGAATTATGTGAAACACTTTAAACTGTTTTCCGATTGCATTCATTCTTTACTTTTCTTCAATGCTCTCATTTCTTAGCTTTTATATGTCTATAAAGTAAGCAATGCTTTTGCGGTTTTTGTTTCTTAATAAGTGTTTTTCTGACATTGATTTATGTTCAGTGAGTTTAATATTTCACACAAAACACTGTTATTTATCTAAATCAGACTTTTCTATAAACTATGTTAAGTGTATAAAACAATTTATTCAAAATGAATATAAGATATTATGATATAATAGTGGTATCAAAATTGATGTTTTACTAAAGGCTAAAAAACTAGTTATCTTTTAGACTATTATATAGTGAACAAGCAGTGCATTTAATATATGCGAACTTTAAATGCTTCCTTTCAACGGAGAAATTGATTTCCGATAAAAATTCTCTTTTCAAATGTTTGCTCTAATAGGAAGAGCCGTTTGTTTGAAAGAGGAATTGCATTTGAAATGCAGACATTTGACAAATTCATTTGTTATAAAAATATCTCATTTTAGACCTCTTTACTAAACGAGATTTTATTTTAATAACAATTGTTTGTTTAGCTTTATTATAGGTTATGTTTTAGAACCACTAATTCAAGTCTTATTACAGTTTGAATCATTTTTATTTCAATTTTTATTGGTTTAGAGCTCATTAAGTCTGCAAATTCTCATTCAATATAATACGAAATGAATGTATTCAAGAATAGAAAGAATTTAAAAATTTATTAATGAATATTATGCTCAATAAGAACTTATCATTAGCCATGTTTTGAGCTATGAGTATATAGATATATATATATCTTATACGGTTAAAGTGATACAAGCATTCACATTAAGCTCAATACAAATGTCAGTTACAATAAGAAGTAAATCAATAACACCTATAGATTCACAAAACTATCTCTAAATAGAGAATAAAACAAAAGCCTCATTAATCAGATTCTGTGACATCAACTACTGTTGAACAAAATTTATTTGATTCACATTTATCATAAAAAATCCGATTAACAAGAAATTATACCTTTGATTCGGGATAAAGACCTGTTATGCGCATGCATTCATCTATTGCCAGACAGAACTGACTAACTTTTCACTGCAGATATATATTATTCGGTTTAATATATATTAAATATTATGATTACAAGAATACCCCCAAAGAAAAGAGCCCTAACAAAAAATCAATATTAACAACAGTTCCGGTGTTGGTACGCAAGTATTCTGTCCTTGAGTTTGTGAAACGGGTGGAGAGAGAGATCTCTGTTTCGGCGCAATGAGGAAGTAAATGCTCTAAAATGACTCTTTAGAGCAGAGCCAGAATTATACTGCTCTTTAGGTTTTTAGTTTAGCTCAGATGTGACACTGAATGACACTGTATTCTCTATAGAAAGCCCTGAAAACGACGCATTAAATACCAGTGATGTTAAAATGTCATTATTTGGCAAGTATTTCATCTTTTTTTGCTCTTTATTATAATTACTACTATTTTTAATTAGCTTTTATTGCTCTTTAAGTCTTTAGAGTGTTTGTAAGCGTGCTTTAAATTAAATATATCTATCCGTTGAGATCAATCTCTTTATCTGTTACTTTTTTATTTTTAAGTTATATGATATTCTGTGTTGAGCTATATTTTATTCAGCTTTTTAAATGAGATCCACTTTAGCTCTATTTGAAAAATGATGTGAAAATTGTATACATTTTTTATCCATATATTTTATAATATAGCATAAATTTTGTTGAGCAACAGAATTGGCTATCATTCAAATTTTAAAAATATTTAATAAAAAGAGATTCAGAAAAATTGTATGCAATACTGTTATACTGTGCCAGTACTATACAGGTACACTACTTTGCATACTAGATCGCATTGAATTTGATTGTTCTCTATTCTGAATTAACAGGAAGCTTATAGTGCTCTGAAAAGATGCTAATTTATTCATTTATTTTAGTTTCCACTTCAATTAAGTATTAATTTCATATCAAATGTTTGTGTCAACAATAGTAAAATGTATTTATTAACCACCGCGCGATTCCATTTTTAATATCAGGAGTTTTTATTTTTTAATTTTATTATCACTTATAACATATCAAATTGAAGATAAAATCTCAATTTTTATTACTTTTAAATTAGTGACCATTTTTTATTAATAAAGTGGTCAATAAAGCTGATTAAAGATTGATAAGCATTTTGAACAAATCCAAAATTTCATTAATTTTAATGGACTTTATTGTTGGACATGACTCTCGTTGTTTCGCGAATCACGTTCACTAACAATTACTTTATTAGGTTAGGGCAGCGATGCTCAACCTTTTCAAATATGGTGACACTTCAATAGAATTAACTTAAACTTTTTCATTGATCAGGAACATTATTAAAATTGTTAATTTTCTTCTCGTTTGTAAAGTTCTCAGAAATATAAAAAAAATATTCATTTGTAGATCAAAAAGCAAAGACTTTGCAAACGAGAAGATTGCGTAAGAATCTTTTCAATAGAAGTTTGCGGACTATCTATTTGTGATGGAGTAAAGCTTGTAAACAATATTTCCAGAAAACTACTGAAAATTTTTTTTGTTTTTTATAAAATTAACGATAAATTGATTAAATATAATATTTATCATTAATAAATGATAAAAATGTGTAAAAATGTGTAAAAATTAGCTTAATTTGATGTGTTTCTTAATAAAATAGAGCAAAGAATTCCCTTAACTCAATGCTTTTAAAATATTGCTTATATTTATTGGCAAAATATTTAATTAAATCCAAATCAAGTTTTTGTAACTTATTTCATTTGAATGGTACCACATCGCGTGCCACAGGCTGGGAACCGCTGTGTTAGGGTATGCGTGAGGCGATGTCCAGCACTAAAACACATTATAATAATGGTATTTTATTAAAATATTTATCAATCTTTCGTGAGTTGTGTTAGACATCGATTTACCTGTAGGTAAAACAGCTTATAGCATTTCGAATTTAGAAAACCACTTTCCAAAGCACGGGCAGCTTATAGATGTTTAAGTGTTAGGATTAGAGCAAACCTCGTTTCTGCCATTAGATATTCAAAGCACGCACAGAATTGACAGCGAATTTGTTTTAGCGTTTCTGAGTTCAAACTTAATTTATGTCAACATTACTTTGAGAATGTTATTCAATTATTAGCTTTGTTGAAGATATCAAACAGATTAATAATAAGTGCGAATTTATATTAATTATAATAAGGGATTTATCTAAACAATAAAATGATCGGTAATATTAATTAATACGTGTTATTTTTCAATTATTTTAGCTAAAGTCACATTTAAGTAAAACTCTTAACCTTTAGTTGCAAATAAACTACAGAATAAATAAATATCAGAAATAGTGATGAGTTGTTTAAATAAGGTCTAACTGTGCCGTAAAGCCATTAATTGAGTTATATTTGGTCAATATCTTGACAAATAATAAAAATTGAGATCTTATTCTCAGTGGTATTCAGCGCTCGAGCGAGTGATCTCGCAAACGTCAAATCTTATTATCAATGGATATTTTTATACAATGTATCAATTTTTACATAAAAATTTATTATTCACTTTTGAAGAATTTAGACAGAATCGCACACACTATCGCATATTCGATTAAAATTAGCATTGCAAGTTATTTTTAGTGTCTTCAGAGAAAATTTAGTAAATTTTTCATAGAAGCAGATTAACAAATAAAAGAATCCAAAAATTGTTACCAATTGAATATAATGCTAGATTGTTAGAAAAATAATTTGAAACAATTTTATATTTCAGAGTTGAATTATGCCTAATATAATACATTAGAATTAAGGGAACATAACATTTTAGAAGATAACGTACAATTTTGACATTTTGCTATATTTTTATATTTTATACTAAATTTAATACTAAATTTAGTGCTCTGGATAAAATTTAGTAGATTTAACAACGCTAATTAAAATAATCTAATTCTGTATAATAAAGAGTCTCTCAATTGATTAAATTTGCTGACTTGAAGCAAAGATAAAAGCACAGAACCCTAGCGTACATTCGAACGTGAGCGCTAAGCATGAACAGCACTGCTTATTCTCCAATCTTATGTTATATAAATCTTTTTTTACATTAAAATTTTAAAGAATTGTAAATAAACGTATATTTTAGATGATTTAAAAGAGACTTCTTAAATAATTCTAAATTTTAAAGATTGAATAAGAGAAATAAATAAAAAATAAGACACAGTGCAAAATAGTGCAAAATAGTACAAAATAGTGCAAAACTTTTTGAGACTGTGACTGTTTCACTCTTTTTTTAGGTCCAATTTTTATTAGGACTTCCATTATATTAATAGTATTTATAATAATAAAATTTAAAGTATTGGAGGGAAGGTGTCCATCAAAAGAGTTTTCATGGTGTCTACAGATAGACGGTTTCGACAGTGTTATACTGGACGGCAATCGATTTCGCGACATTAAGCAAGTCTTTAAACAAATAAGCGTTTTATTCAATGCCACGGAAAGCAAAGACTTCGATCAGTTCGTACTATTTAATAATCAAGAGGTTCGACAATTAGAAGAAAACACGTTCTCTGGCTTCACATTCAAGAACATAATAATCAAAAACTGTACAAAACTGATACGTATAGATCCGGACGCTTTTAACGGCACCCAACACTTGGTCACAAAAGTTTATATCGATTTAATAGCGATTTCAGGCGTAACAAATGCGGAACAATTTTTTGAAGCATTAAATAGTTTAACAAAATTAGAAGAATTAGAACTATTGAACCACAATATAATTACAATAACACCTTATGCTTTCAGACAAAGCCATTTAACAAAACTAGAATTAGACGGACCTCTGGACACCATACAGAATAACGCATTCTTTCATTTGGACAAATTGAGAATTTTGAAGCTATTCAAGTCTATTAATCACATCCCAAAGCATTCGTTTGACTTTAAGACACCCACTAATAAGACTTTAGATATTTATTTTGATATTAAATTTAAAAGTATTGAAAAAGGAGTTTTCACACGCGTATTAAGACCAATAACGCTTAACTTGTTCTTAAATAAGTTAAAATCTTTTGACGAAAGTATTTTTGAGCAAATCTTAATTTCTAAAGCGAGACATGACGTCATATTTCACGGAGAGCTTAAGGAAATGTCGAATAAGTGTATATTGTTTTGGTTATTCAGGAATAGAGACAACTTTAAGGGAAGGTTCAGTTTTAAAACTGATCCGACAATAACTGAAAGTGATTTTAATAATTGTATTTATAATGAACAGAAGGATAACTCAAATGGGAGTTCAAATATAGTCGGAACCAATTCGCCAATTAATTCGATATATAATTCACTGATGAATAAAAACCTGATCACTATTGTCAGCTCATTATATCTAATGCTATATTTATTTGGAAATTATATTTGTTTTTATTAATTTACTCATTTTTTATGTTGTTGTGATTGTCATTTTAATTGTCATAATATTTGAGTTCACAATAATTGATATTAATGTATAAATTATTTGAGTTCCTGATAAGAAGATAGTCCAAAAAAATATCAAAAGTCATTTAAAAGTTTTGATTTATTTAAAATGTACAAAAAGATTCTGGAGTTATAACAAAACATGTAATTTAGTGATTTACCGAAAGTCTGTTATATTTTGAATAATAAAACTCTGTTAATGATTATTAGGATTAGAAAAAACCTCAATTGTTTGACAAAAAAATTGTTTAAAGTTAAAGAACAATTTAACTGCCATTTTAGTGAATATGCATATAAAGAGTTTTCAATTTTGGGATAAGAGTTGTTCAAATTCTAGAGATCGGTATTTTCGATAATAGTATTTATTGAAAATAGAATTTAAGGTTAAACCAAAAAATTGAAAAAAAAACTATTACAGAAATGTTTATATAGTAGTTATATATGAAACAAATGTAAATACACTGTTATAAGCATTAGCTTTTGTTAGTTTGAATGCATTTACAAATAATAAACTCAATGACCAAGTAATTAGAGCAACAAATACTCAATATTTAATAAAAGTCCTGTTAAAGCCATTGTATTTCATGATTCAAATTAATAAAAAGTTGTTAAGAAAAAGTTAAAAATTAAATTATTTTGTTTATAAATTCTCTTATAATTAATCTATTATTAGGAGTAAGAAATATGTTAAATCCGGGTTAGGCAGTAAATCATAATTTATTTAATTAAGTTTAACGCAAAATATTTTTGAATAACATACAGAGAACCGAATATTCCCTACACATTGTGTACACAAATGTTAGAACAAAGAATACGGCGAAAGTGTATTACTTTACATTTCAATTTATAGCCTAAAAGGGATATTCGATGCAGCTCTAGAAAAGATGATTTAATGCATATTAATTACTATCAATAATTATTGAAATTTGATCACTACTGTACACAAAATACATAAATAGAATAATTAATAAAAGGACGTGAATTAGTTACAAAACAGATATCAAATTCACTGAACTCGACTAAACTATGATAAAAGTTAACTGAAAATTGAAACTTTTGTCTAATAATAAACTATTATTGATTCTATGAATGCTGTGTTTCAATAAATAAATTGTTGTACAGTGGGTTATGGTAAAAGGAAAGACAATGTATTTCAATGGAGAGACAGGAGAGACAATGTATTCCTTATGGAGAGACAGGAGAGACAATGTATTTCTA
>JAQGCH010002091.1:0-13574 GCA_034699485.1 Nanhermannia elegantula
TTTATTTAAATGAAGTCAATTTTGAAACAAAATTGTTTTAAAATATTTTAAATAATTGTGATTTGTTTTTAATTAAAAAATGAATGTAATATCGCATTAATTGTATGCTTTAATTACCACTTATTAAATGATTTTGAAAAGAATGAAATAAAATTATTTGTTTTATTGATTAATTGTTAAGTATTTATATAGTCTAAAGAATATGTCAAATTTCTTTTTTATCTTTGAAAAGAAGGATAAATATATTGGAATCGTAAATGAATAGAATAAAAATACAGAATTATAACATAACTAATTTAGGTTCATTTCAGTCATAGGAAAATTAGAAAATCGAACGTCACATTCGGAGGTCAAATTATTTTAGAAATTTGATCAAATTCTGAGGTCAAATATATTACATTTGCATGCTAAATTCATGTAAATAACCAAAGTGAAATTACCTGTGCAAGTCAACAAACTGTCTTATGTTGTTTAATAAGAAGTTGTTGTCTTATATTTCACAAATAATTTCATGTAATAAAAAAATAAAATAAATAAAAATTAGTCATGAATAGCAGATGAATAGGAGATGAATGGCATTTATAGAGCAGTTATTTGCAAATTTGTAGTTATATATTAGAGAGTTTTCATAATTAATTAAAAACTATTCTTAAAATCTATAAAAGTATTTGATTAATATAAATGTACTGTACATTACACGCACATTAGTTTATAACAGCGGGGGTTTTGTAACATTAGTTCCACAGTAGACCAGTGCAAAGTAGTGTTGAAGTTCCTGAAGGAGAACGAGAACCAAATTCAAAATTAGGAACTGATCAACACTAGTCAAAAGTTAAAAAATACAAAATAATTCTTTCAAAAAATGTAATGACCACAACTAATGATGTCTCGAAAAGGCCGAGCCTGAGCCTGGTTTCAAAACCCAAAACCTGAGCCTAGGCTCTAAAACTCCAAGTCTAAGCCTAAGCCCGAGCCTGGACCTTCTAAGCTATCATTTCTAAAAATTATATACAGTTTATTTATTTTTTTTAATATTTGTAAGAGTTTTGAAGTTTCTCTTTGAGTAAAACTAAGGTGTATGGTCTCTTCATTATGTATGATCACCATAATAAAGAGAATGCCTTAAGTTCGGTAACAAAATTGTTTTATGTTAGGCAACATAGTAAAAATGGAAGATATCACATTTTTAAAAATTGCTACACACCTAATTAAATTCAATAAAATTTCCCTAATTAGCCACATTTGGCCAAATAGCTGACATTCGTTATATATAGAAACTTATAACAATGTCTTTAATTAAACTAATGTAAGTCAAAAATAGGTACTATCAATATAAATATAAATAATACTCATATAGAAACAAAAGCACAGGTAATACTTTATAAATGTTAAAGTAAATGAAATCAAAGCCACGGAGCCTAGGCTCGAAAACCTTAGAGCCTAAGCCTTAGGCTCAAAAAGGGCCCTCGAGCCGAGTCTGGAGCCTAGGCTCAGCCTGAGCCTATGGACATTATTAACCATAACCAGTGAAGGCAGCGCCCGGGTTTTAAAAGCGGGTGAGCGTCGGGCTTTTACCGGGCGTTAAGTCGGTAAAGTTTATGAATATTTTCTTATTTTTAAAAAATTGTGACTCAAAATCTATGAGTTTTGACACCCCTCTACTTCTTTTGTACACTTTTATGCCTAAATGGCTACATTGCATTTTGCTGTTGTCAATTATATTATATAAGTATTAATTTTACAATTTGGAGTATTCATTTTTAATTGGTTAATATATAATTTGAAGCCCAGCGCCCACGCCCGCCTAAATTTAGGCGCCCAGAGACCCACGCACATCGTTTGCCCGGGCGTTTGCCATCACTGACCATAACCATAACCATAATCGCATTTCAATTTAAAGCGAGTGTCCGCACAATAACCGCATTGCTATGTTTATATTTAAAATCAAAATAGTAATACAGTTCAGTTTAGTTTACAATCAATTAGTTTTGTTGGGTTAGGTCGGGGGCGAACGCGTGTAACAATGCTGGACTGGGTTTAAAAGTTATCATTTGAGAAAAAAAAGTTCACTTTTCCTAAAACAAAGCATTAAACGACACCGTATGTCACAAATATGTCAGAAAATCAGTTCAATGAATACGATTTGAGTGAAGTTTTGTCGTATTTAAGTTTGAAACAGAAAATAGGATTGAATTTTGTGTCAAACCATTTCAGTGAATGTATAAATCATTTGTTGAAATCTCAAAAATTTCTTACAATTTTTGTAAATCCTAAATATTTGACTGAAATAAGGAATAAATCTGAAATAGAAGGCGATTCTGTTATAATTTCATTTAATTCTAATCTCGATATTAATGAAGTAAAACAGAAATTCGAGCCGTTTTTCAAAAAGTTTGGAAATTTGCGACGAATTCGACTTAAAATCTGGTCAATGGAAAGGTCTTTATGTCAATGGATTTATGATTTATTCTCACGAATAAAATCCATCAAAATATTCATTGAAATCATGGATAAAAAATATGTGGAAAATAGAAGATCTGTTGGATATAAAGTGATGCTTTGGTCAACACCTTTACTCTTTAGCGATAGATTTCTCGGCAGAAATCACCGCAGATGTGGTTCCAATAGATATTAATATAATTCCTGTCAACTTCTTTGATATGCTATCACTTCGAGTAATTAATTTAGACTTTTATCGCTTTCATTACTTGGATATGAATCGACAGAATATTATCCGGATTTTTGAGAATTTACCACAAAATATACTGTGATTAAGTATACGGACACTCAATTTGGATATTGAGATGACTATTGCTTTAGTAAATGGAAACGCGAAGAGTTTACGACATTTAAAATGCTATTTTGATTATGAGAATACTGACAACAATATTATGGTTGAGTTCATTTGCACTAATTTAGTACATATCGAAAGTCTGCAATTCTTTTCCTATTCATTGCAATCTTTAGATCCATTACAAGGCCTCAAAAGCTTCAAATGTTTGACATTATTTAATATGGGAGTCATTTATAATATATCGGGGAATAAAAAATCAATTTATAATTCGAGAGTTTTAACTAATTATTGACTGAACTCAAAAATGAGACAAAACTAAAAAGTTTTCCCTTTGAAAGACTGCACCCACTTCTGGCGCTATCTCTGACTCACTTCACTCACATATTGACCCCTAAAGTCTCCTCTGTTTGAAAAGGAGTCAAATATTGGTTAACTTTTCTTTTCTACTCTGCTTTCCCTCTATTCCTAACAGTATTGCTGTCTTTCACTTCTTTTTTCATTTTATTAATTCTTAAATTCAATCAATTATTTCCTTTCTGTAAGTCTTTTAATTCATTTTAATTTGTTATATAAATAATAGAAAATAATTAAAATTTGATCTCAAAATGTAATTTCAATGAAATATTGAATAAAAATGATATAAAAATGATAACATTTGTATGTAATATACCATAAAGTGATCAATATGTGTAACCTTGAAAATAGTCCTCCAATAGTAGGTCAAAGTCATAGTCAATGCATTCAATACTTTACATGACTTTTGTGTGAAAGAGGAGTGAAACAGATTGTCAGCTAATCATCAAATGTGATGCCATTTATTATCAATATTTCAATTGAGATCTTAAACTTATATTAATATTAAATAACATTATAATAACTTATTTTGTATTTGAAACAGTTTTAAAATCTACAAATCGATAGAAATGCCGATTAAGAAGATATACGCGCGACAGATATTCGACAGCAGAGGAAACCCTACCGTTGAGGTCGACTTAACCACTGAATTGGGTGAACACTTATTTATTGACTTTGTATTAATTTGAAAACATTTTTTGTCAGTTAAAACACTTTCGAAACATATGCGAAGTGATTGCCTATTATTGATTGACTAATATTTTTTTTAATTGTTCAAATTGAAGACAACTCTAAAGACTTCTTTTAAAAACTTGATCTATAGGTGTGTTTCGAGCGGCTGTCCCGAGCGGTGCCTCCACTGGTATTTATGAAGCCTTAGAATTGAGAGACAATGATAAGACTCAATATCACGGAAAGGCTGTGACTAAAGCGGTTGGGAATGTTAACAACGAGATCGCACCCAAACTTATAGCAAAAGTGAGTCCACGCGTGTCACCAGATATAGCATTCATTTTAATTAAATAAAAATTACTTATAAATAGAATATAGAAGTGACTGAACAGAAAGAAATCGATGACTTTATGCTAAGTTTAGACGGAACTGAAAATAAGAACAAATTGGGTGCGAACGCTATTCTCGGGGTTTCTCTTGCGGTCTGCAAAGCGGGCGCAGCCAAGAAAGGGGTTCCACTTTATCAACATATCGCAGATCTCTCTGATAACAAGAATATTATACTTCCTGTTCCGGCATTCAATGTGATCAATGGTGGCTCTCATGCGGGCAATAAGTTAGCGATGCAGGAGTTCATGATACTGCCCACCGGCGCCTCCTCTTTCACTGAGGCCATGAAAATGGGTACAGAAGTGTACCATCACTTGAAGGCTGTTATTAAGAAGCAGTTTGGTTTGGATGCGACCAGTGTTGGAGATGAGGGAGGCTTTGCTCCAAATATTCTCAACAACAAAGAGGCGCTCGAATTGATCAAAAAGGCCATAGAGTTGGCCGGATATACCGGAAAGATTGAGATAGGGATGGATGTGGCGGCGTCTGAGTTCTTCAAAGACTCCAAATATGATTTAGATTTCAAAAATCCAAATTCAAATCCAAACGATTGGATCACTTCAGACAAATTGGCGGATCTATATCGAGAATTCATTAAAGAATATCCAATGGTTTCAATAGAAGACCCCTTCGATCAGGACGACTGGTCCGCCTGGACTAACCTTACCTCTAGTGTTAGCATTCAAATTGTCGGGTAATAAACATATTAATTAATATAATAATTGATTCATTTAATAAATGATTAATAATTTACAAATGATTTAGTGATGATTTGACTGTTACTAATCCTAAACGAATCCAAACGGCTGTTGAGAAGAAAGCGTGTAATTGTTTGCTCCTTAAAGTGAACCAAATCGGAAGTGTCACCGAATCAATCAATGCGTAAGTCAAGTCTCAATAGTTTGTCTATAAAACTATTACTAGTTTTAAAATACTTTTTTTAACCAATTCAGACACAAATTAGCGAAAGCCAACGGGTGGGGAACTATGGTTTCACATAGAAGTGGGGAAACTGAAGACTCTTTTATTGCCGATTTAGTGGTTGGTCTGTCCACCGGACAGATCAAAACGGGCGCCCCGTGTCGTTCAGAAAGATTAGCCAAATATAATCAAATTTTGAGAATTGAAGAAGAATTGGGCGCAAACGCCAAATATGCAGGAAAAACCTTTCGACATCCCAACTAAGAATTACTAAAAGTCTTATTTAACTAATCTTCTCTTTTTGTCTCTCTATCACTGCCTATAATAGGTTTTCTTTCAATATATTGTAGTTTTATTTTGAATTATTTTTTTGTTTTCCTCTGATTCTCTATAAAGACATCATAAGACAAAACCCGGTTTTTTGTTAAGTCAGTGAACGTTTTGTAAAGAATCCCGGTTTCGATTGGTCTGTTGTTTAACTTCTCAGTTAATTATTATGAAATTGTTTTAATCATGTTTTGAGAATATGAAAGAATTTGTTTCTATGATGTGCTCATATTATTTCAACTCATCCATCAGTCAATTTAATTAAGTAGTAATCCCTCCCACTTATTGTAAATCATCGATAAACAATTGGGATGAATGACTGCCCGGTGAATAACTTGATTGATTTGTAGTTGTGCTGTCCCGCACATCCATTGGAATACAATACCATTTCCTAATTGAGCTCTGATTGCGATCTATTTGTGTGCTTTATGTCATTATATAATTGTCTGTATTTGTGCTCCAATTTGCTTAAAAGCTACTCTTTTTTAATATTTCAATCGATTCCAATGGATGTGAACCCATAGTAAAAGGAATATCGGTAATCAATTCTTTATCTTATTAGACAAGAAATAGTAGCAGAAAGAGTACAATGAATTAAAAGGCAAATGACTGATGAGTTTAATGAAAAATTTCGATGATATTAAAAAAGTGTTTACAATAATTGAAAGTTAACAACAAGAGTGAGGTCTAAAAATGTAATAAAAAAGTTGGATGTAATGAAAGTTTAATTAAAGAGAAGCTGAGCTACTAATATGTATTTATATAATTTATGTACCGGTTATATAAGTCTAAACCTTAAGAGCTTTCTTCATCCGAAGATATGATAGCCTGAAGTCTTTTGACAGCTCTTGACGGACGTTCAGGTCTTTGCTCAGGTGTCCGTCTCTTATTAGTGAGCACTTCTTCATCGGTTTCGTCGTCATCTGATTTCTTTGAAACTGCTTTTCGTTTGGGTCTGGGTTTTAAGGTTTTTGTTTGGCGTTTCTTTGCTGACGTCATAGCACTCCGTTTATGGGCTGAGGCGAGTCTTGCGGCACGTTTTGAGGCACTCGGAGGCGTTCCGACCACTTTTTGAAATTCACTGTCGTCTTCATTAATGCCTTTATTCCTACACTCCTCCACTTTTTGCTCGAATTCGTCTATTATTTGTTTGGTTTCGTTCTTCAGATTTGCGACTTTACGAGAATTGGCAATAATTAAGACAATACTCTCGTGAACAAAATCACAATATAGCTTATCAGCGAAACAAATTAGATTCTCATTTATTTTTTGAATTGAACGCTCGGAATAGTTCAATAAACTGAGACAATACGCCAAATCTCTCCATTGCCTCTCATCTCTGTAATTAATTGTTTAAAATAAATTACTTAAAAACAAATAAATTGTAAAATAATAAGCAAAAGCACAAAGTGATGACTCACGTCGTGGAACGAAATCTTTGACACAACTTCTCGACCAAACAGTTCGTTTGACGGTTTTTGTCAATCAAATCGAATATGAATTTCATAACCGTTCGGAAGTTTTCTTCTTCGAGACCGTTCTCAATGTCTGACAAATGACTGATAATATCGGGCAAAACATTGTAAATAGCATTTTGTTTTTTGCCCAATTCAGTGAAGAATAGTTTCGAAGACGAAGAAAGCATTGCGTTTTCGTCGACCATAAGAACAGCGATTTCGCTGATCTGTCCCTTGACTTTCACCATATCTGAAAGTATTAGTCGCGACAATACTTTCAAAGTATTCATTTTCACGTTAACGTCAGAATCGCGTAATCTTAGAAACATTTGTGATGACCATTGATCTAAAAGATTAGGAAATCGGACACAAAGATCACCCAAAGCTATAACAGTATTGGCGCGTATTATAGATTCGGCTGATTTTTCCATAATAGTGACGAGTAATCGCAAATGCATTCGACAAAAGTTTTCACTGACAGCCATATATTTGGCTAATGTTAGACTCGCGGCTGTTCTCAGCTGTACATCAGGGTAGAGGATGGGATCGCGAGCCACTGTCACTACCATTTCGCTCAGTTTTGCCAAAAGATTGTTTCCTAAATCAATAGTTTAATACACAATAGAAATGTATCTAAATTTGAAATAACTTATAAAGTTATGAAATATAATTGAAAAGAAAAAAGTCAAACCTAACACTATTTCATTATTGCAGATATTGTTAAGGTATTCCTGCTCCTGGTCTTCAACAGCATTAGCACCGGCCAAACCGATCTCTTCTTCTAGATTCTGATCACCAGCGACAGTATTCGGTGTTTTTCCGGGAGTTTTTGATCGTCGTCGAGGAGTCTTATCTTTTTTCTTGTCTTTCTCTTCTTTGATAAAACTGCGAATTTTGAGTTCAGTTAAAACATTGAGATCGAGATGTATCAATAGATTAAGGGCGATGTCACCCACGAGTGATATGAAACGAGACAAGATTTCAGAATTAACATAACGTGAAGTCTTTATAGTTTGAGAAACTAGTCTTTCATCTGTTTGTTGAGAAGACTGTATTTCTGTGGTCTCAGATTTTTGACTTTGTGTTTGTTCTTCGTTTTCTTTATTACTCTGTTGGGATTCTATTAAATCAGTTTTTATTTCTTGAGTAATTTCTTCTGTTTGACTCAATTCAATCAACTTTAATAGCATTTCTCTAATCAATTGTTCACAGATAGTGTCAGGATTTTCAGCCAATTGAAAGATAACTTTAACGATTTCGTCGCACATCATATTCCAATAGTTATCGTTAATGTTATTCAAACCATTAGTTAAAAGTGACGATAAATTTTTGAATAATAAATGATCTTTTGGAAGACGAAAGAATTTTTCTCCGGCTTCTACTTTAGGCAAACGAAATGCTTTTCCTAAAGCAATACAGGTCTCACTTACGAGTCGAGAGTCTTCACCACCTCTTTCTCCTAAACCTGTATTTATAATTGTATTTAAATTGGAGCGAATCAGTTCTGGATTAGAAGTGGCCAACATTCCAAGCAACTGAATCGCTGCTCTGCCTTCTTCTGGAGTAGTATTTGATAATTTCATTGTAAATCGTTTCCACAGGAACTCAATGTGTATTTGTTCGATATCACTTGAATCCATCAATTCTTTGAGCAATTGTTCAATGGATATGAGTTCTCCTAAAGTGGCGCCCATTACCAGTTCTGATAGACTTTTCACGACTGAAAATGCTTTTGCCTTTTCTGAATGATCTGAAAGTCGACCACCACTTTCGAAATCTAAATAAATGCGTTTATAGGCAGAAACGGCCGCGTCTTTGATGGTCTTCTCCTGAGACCAAATCAGAAGAATCAGTTTTCTGACACCAATGATGGCGTCTTGAACTCCAAACTTATGCGCAGAGACAAAGAATTCAATGGCTTCCTGAACATCAGTTATATTACGCGATAATAGAAGATCACAAACCAGAGGAATAGCGATCTGTATTTGTTCAGTGAATTTAACGCAATCGCTCAGATATTTAACAAGAATTTGCTGTTTACTGATGTCATTTACAATACAATCGTCAGCTGTTGATAAACGAGCCACTGATATAGTAGTCGTCTGTCTCGAGTCAGACTGTTGTGAATCACGTATTAGAACTGTAGCTAATTTTTCAATATCTTTCTCGACTGTCTTACTGCCCAAATCAATAACCGATTTCTCACTGTCTTTCATTGCGGCTAAAAATACACAATTATCAAAAACTTATCTACAATTGCAATACAAATAACTAATAATTTAAATAATTAAAACCATACCGAGAAATACTTTTTTGGCTAAAGCTATATTAGCAGGTAATGCAACTATTTTTGTGGTCTCTCTAAAAAAATAATATTAAATATTGATTCAGAATATATTTAATTGAATTACAAGCATAAAAACATACTCTATTGTAGTGATATCTGGATCTTCATCTGTATCTTCGTCATCACTATTGAACAGTTCATTCTGAGGCCACTGATCTTTAATAGACTTCAACAACGAAAGAGAACCTTTGAACTTCTTTTCGGTGACTAACGAACGAAACCGATCAAACACTTCTTCGATATCATTACAGTCTGAAAGAATGGTTCCATTTTTAATGTCATCTTTGTCTTCATCCTCATTCAAACCAGAAGTAACGGTAGTTTCGAGTTCGCGCCAAAATTCTACAAATTCTGATTCAAGACTATTCCATATATTAGCCAATTGTGAAGAAGAGATGGGATTTTCATTTACGACTTCGTTCTGTTGCTTTTCTGCGGCCAAAGCGATAATCGATTGGAGTTTTTCTTCTTCTTTGCGATGCATAGTCTGTAACAACTGAAGCGGCAGTTTAGCAGCGAATGGATTTTTGGTCAAAAATTGATTTAAGAATTGTATCGCATATCTGCGCACAAAACAAGATTTGTCTTTCAGACGCCCGACAACTACTTCAATAAGTGTCTCGAGTCGTGGAAGTGGTATAACCTCTGCTTGACATAAATTACACCAAACAAGTAACGCTTTACTTCTTGTATAACTGGTATTGTCATGAATATGATCTTCCAATTTGTCCAAAAGTTGGTCTCTAAGGTTACGCTCTTTTGAACCCTCTTTACTCAACTCTTTGATAACTAAGTTTCCGATTATGCTTAAGGTCGCGTTTCTCATGAGATAAGAGTCTTCCTCCAGAAAGTCTAACAGATCACTAATTGATGGCAACATTTCTTGCGGACATTTTTCTGATACTTCGACCAGAAATGAAGAAATAGCTTTCGGACCACTCGAGTCACGTGAAAGTTCACGAATATCTATTCGTTTGATTTCTCTTATTATTTCACTAATTATTAGTCTTTGGTTATGTTTTTTAACAATAACTTCTATCAAATTCGCTAAAATTGATACCAATTGTTCTTTATGTTGAAGTAATTGTATTAGTTTTAAACAAAAGCCTAAATAAATAGTTAAAACAATTAATATTATTACCAATTCTAACATTATTCTCAATTATATGAAACAAACCTAAACTTTGTCGATGTTTTTCAATAGCGCTTCCGATGATATGGAATATACTTAACGCCAAATTTGAGTCTTTATGTCTCGAAAGAACTGGATTTTCGATCATTTTATAACAACATTTTGTGATTACACTAAATGCAAAATTAAGTTAATATTAAAATCTGTTGCAAAGCAGAACTCAAAGCAAATCATAACTTACTTAACGAACTCGTCCTCAACAACGGGAGGATTGAAGACTCGATACAAAGGCAGTGAAAACAAACGCAACAATACAGACATTCCTTTATCTTTGTTTTGTTGCCAATCATATGACTCTTCAGTTCTTTTTGTCTGTTTCTTACCTTTTTTGCCGATATTATCGAAGTCTATATTATTGGACTGTTTGATGTCCTGTTCCTCAAACATTTCAGTCAATGTACAGAACACGTAAACAATCATTTTCAAGAGATTGCAAAACGTCTTCTTTTCACTCAAAACACATTCGTTTACATTCATTTTATTCAGAAATGACTCCAAATCTGTGTATAATTTATTCAAACTTTTGTTTATTATTTTCCACGAAAGCTCTCTGTGTTTCAGTTCTATCGAAGAAAAGTTCCTTTAAATTAAAAAAATTAAATAACAATTAATATAATAATAATTATCTGTAAATTGCGTTCAAAACAATACAAAATATATGAATAGAAATCAACTTAAACAACAAATTATTACTTAAGACAACTGAAGAAGACGTCGAAGTCCTCCAAAATGAAATGAATGCCAGTCTGGCGGTAGTTCTCATTGCAGTCTTTGGAATAAATACAATACAATACACATTATATGATATATTATATGAATCATAACATAATTACCATTGAGTTTATGTGCGATTTCTTTTGCATTGTATTCCAATTGAACGGAATAGACATCCAATTGTCCACTACTTTGAGTCAAATCTTCTAACTTTATGGGAATCACAAACCGGAAGTCACGCATTGTTTGTGCAATTGTTGGGACACTTTTTTGATTTAATTATTAAATATAAATATTATTTAATTTAATTTTAAATGTTAAACAAAACAATTATTCACATCTTTTGCGCCAAAAATACTGTTTTTTTCGATGCAATGAAAATATAATTCATTTGAAACTCAAATTACGAGAAATCCCTTAAAGTTTTTAGTGTTTTCTAAAATTTTAGTGAAAATGTGGACGAAATTAAGGGATTTTATAATCGCTTCCAGTAAAGCTCTGAATTTGAATTTTGAACGATTTCAATACTTTCGATGCATTAATGAAAGTCATTCTTTATTACATCGATTGTATCGATAAATAGGAGATTACTTTCAAATGGGTTTAGTTTTTGATTTTGACAATAATTTATTTTTAAATTTAAAGTTCAAATGAAAATACATTTATATAATAATAAGTTTAATAATAATTATTTATTCTTAATTAAAAGCAAATAATATATAACACAAACATATACTTAAAGTTAAAATAAATTAAAAACTAATAAATAATTACATCTAAAAAGTGTGTAATTTTCGATACAATCGAAAAATTGATGTCAAACGCAATCAATTATTGAAAAAATATTTATCACTAAAAACATGTTTTCATCGGTTTTTCGGTTTTTATATTAATAAACCATTTCGTCATTTAATCGAATATTAAAATAAAATAATTGTTTAAATCGATGACTGATTTAAATGTTTAGAATAAAATGTTTAAAATATTAATTTTGATTAAATTGTGATAACATTTGAATACAATATATATATTACTAATAAATGAAATGAAGAACTACTGAATGGACAGCAATGTTGACATCATATGAGCTAATATTTAGCGCTTTCTTAGTATTGAACGCATTTCTGTTTTTCTATTCACCACTTATTGTGTTCATTGTTTGTGTCATTTGTTTCATAATTATATTTAAACTCAAATACAATGCAATTAAATCATTACGAAGAACAAGAGAAGCAACAGTTGGTCTCAGACCAGAGTCGGGTCTCATCTCAAGTCATCTCAATTATGGTCAGAACTCAAACATCAGAATTATTAAGTCTGCGCGAAGACAACTGCCAATGCAGTCAAGAAATGCAAACAAAAGCATATTTGGACACAACTTAATGTCCAAATTCGATACCATTCACACGAATCCCGTTTATTTCGGCAAAAGTGAAGGTCTGGTGAGTTCGCATTTGTTTTCACCAATACCGCAGTCATCTCCTAATCAGATGTCATACCAAACGGCTATTTATAACATGAGAGACACATATAGTTATGAATTACCGAACTCTCAATTGGGAAATATTCCTCGCGTTAGACTTAGCCCTACTTCAGAATCAATGCCTCACGAGTTGAACCTTAAGAATAAAGCGGTTACAAGACCTGTAACTGTAAGAATAGCTCCAATGCCTACCGATATGTCATCAAAATTCACTTTAAGTCGTTTATCAAGTTTGGCCTCAAGTACTGCCACTACATTTGCTATTCCGGACACCAATAGATCTAATCCTTCGACACAAACCAAAAGCATTGTCGAGGCGTTAAAGTTGAAGAGAAAACGTGGACAAAAGTATGAATTGGAAACTGAAGAGACCGTTAAGTTGTCGTCTAATAAAAAGGCAAAACGCGACGCATTCAACAGTTCAAACATTACTATTAATGGATTAATGCCATCAGTGAAACCATCAGTAAAGCGATCAATTGTTGACACAACTGTTACGCCCAAAAGAGTTAAGAATAATGAGATCTTTAGTTCATACAGTTCTTTACAAAAACATAATTTGAGCCCAACTTTGGTTAAGTCTAAGAGAAAATTGTCGCCCGAATCGAGTGATAGGATAGAAGTTAAGACTAAAAGAAGTTTAATACCAGACAATAATTCAATGGAAGCCATCTCTCCATCAAATTCTGTCATCACTGAAGATATCAAAGAAGTTGATGAACCCATTAGTTTATTAATTAATACAAATGAAGTGAATAAAGCAGAAGAGAGTAGTCCTAAAAAATGTTATGGACTTCCACTTCATTTGCATACAATGGAAGATCACGAACACGACAGAAATAAAGCCAAAAAAAGATTGAGTCGATATTTGAATGCTATTCATGAGGTGACCAGTCCTAAGACTAAGCAAAAAGTGGATGAAG
>JAQGCH010002092.1:0-13570 GCA_034699485.1 Nanhermannia elegantula
ACTTTCAAATAAAGTTAATCAAAATCATTAAATATGGTTAAACTTTGTTTAGAAAGTGAAAAATTAGAAAAATTAAATTTTTGAAATAGCGATCTAAATATTAAAGGAATTAATCGATATAATAAATTATAATTTGATATATTTACTAAAATCTTAATAAATATTAAATAAAACACATTAACCGAAAATTTCTAATTATATAATAATTAAACTATGAGAAGCTATGAAAACATCTTTATTACTGACTCATTATTTGCTTAACTATAAATTTTATTCAACTATCACTCTATCAGATTGAATAGAGTTCTGATATTATTTTATTATCGTGTGCTATACACTGAAGTATATATCTTAAAACTGCGCTTTTCTTTTGGTTTTGACTGTACAGGTTCGGGTCAGAGGTGGACAAGTGTGATATCAAATTACTCAGATCGATAAACTGAATCCAACAATGCATTCAGTTTGGTTGGGGTGAAAAGAACCTCCATTTACTTATATTCTTACTATCCAGTATTTATTTATATATTCAATTGCTATTATGTTTAACTTTTTATAACAAATCTATTTAATTTATAAATGCAAACAGACTGTATACAAAATTTGGGCTATAGGTCAAAATGAGGGACAGTATTGTTGAGCCTCGCGCTCATTCTCCTTTATTTTAATTATGTTTTGGCTCCAGTTATTGTTACCTAACATTACATTACATACAACTTATTATTAGAGCTCTGAAAATCATATATAATAAATATCCGACCGGTTAGCGATAATATCTTAAACTTAAAATGGGCTCAATTGGCAGACTTTATAAATCAATATAAATCAATATTTTAAGGGTTAATAAATATAAAATATTTAATTAAATATTCAACCCTTAAAAAGCATTTTCATGTTATTTAGGTATAAAAAATGTATTTTAATTTTTATATGCTTAAAGAATTTGTATAGTATGCGTGGGTCTGTCATGTCATGGGATTGTAAGACAAATACAGAATTAGTGTTAGTGTTAAACAAAGTTTTTCTAAATATAAACAAATTTTGGCCCAAATTTTAAATAGAAAACTGATCTTTAAAGAAGAAAATTTTAAATATTACTTAATCCTAAATTGTAACTTAAAATTTGATACTGAATCTCAATAAATGGATCTAAAAGTCATTGAAAATAAATAAATATTAAGTAAATATTTGTGCCTTTTATAGTAAATATAATATAAAATATTTGAAGCATAATAAATAAATATTTTGCAGAGCTCTTATAATTTACACATTTGAATACAAAAAAGAAACAGTACCTTTCCATAAAAAAGTATTTTGCATTATTGCACAAAACTTGCAGTAAACAGCATAGAACACAAATAAGAGACAAGCGTTTTCGTGTTTCCTTCTTTTTTATGTGTACCCAAACCCAGAACTGTTAGTCTCTATTCATTATTAGATGCCGGTTAGATACTAAACACGCGCATAACGAATGCATTTCAAAACGGAGAATTAATTCATAACCTTTATAATAAATCAAAATGAAATCAGAAAATATATTATGATATATAAAATTAAAGCTTATTTATCCAACTTTTTCTTACAATAGTTAATTAATTATCTATTTGTTTAAAAGATATTTGAAAGAAAAGATGTCCTAATACGAAAAGAGTTGGACACTTTTGTGTTATAAAATGTTATAAGAAGTCCAACTCGAACTCCAACTTGAATGTGTTATACATCGTTGGATTGAGTTAGATGAGATGAGTTGTTTGATACCATACTCGACCCCATTCTGACCACTTCTGGCCAATTTCCCGCTGATTGTCTAATTACTGAACACTTTAATTTAAAGAATGCTAGCGCACACATCGGTTAAACAAACCTAAGTAAACTAGTTGTAATTAACAATATAATTAATTTTACTCGGTTAGATTGGTCAATACAAGGGCCGTAGCGAACTAGGCTTGAGTATTGTCTTTGTGTGGTCAGAATCTGTTCGAGTATTTTATCGTTGGTATCTATCGTCGAAATGAATGCAAAGATGTATAATACTTTGTGGTAGAGAGTGGAGAACCTCCCGAAATCTGTCCACAGCCATATTTGAGATCTCTCAACATAAGTATTAATATCTTGAGATCGGATTAATTTTTCAGTAACTAATTATATTCATTAAATTCTCTAATAAATATTTAATAATCTATTAGATTCTTATTTTATTCTGAATTGTATTTCAAAAGTTATAATTAATTAAATTTATTCTCCGTTTTGAAATGCACTCGTTACAATAATGCAAATGTCACAACAATATCTATAAACTTTTGAGACACAACATATTGTTAAATAATAAATATCTCAATGTTTACATGGATATTATATTTGATATTGCTTTGGCTCAAATATTTGCATTAAATTAAGCAAACCAACCAAAATGTATATACTGTACATATATTTGTATATCATATTTTTTAACCATTTTAAAATTGAAAGTTTTTTAAAAATAACGTTTTTCAAAAAAGTACTAAATCTTTGGAAGATTAAAAAACCAAAATAAATGCTCTTTGAATGACAGAAAAATAGTATAATTCTATAAATGAAGCAGAAAAGTGCCCAAAAGAGTCTTCAAAACTTATTTATTTATAAAGGGCTTAAGAAAATTTTGTTATAGTGTAATACAGTATCTTATAATAAACGGATTACAAATAGTATCAGAACTGAGTAAGACAGGAGTCACATATATTCAAGTTTTAAAAACGAAACTTCTCTTTATTGACTTTTTTTGCTCTTTAAACAAAAAATGTTAAACCAAAATAAAATAAGATTAATGTAACTTTAATCTAAAAAGAAAGGATTAGATGAAACCAAAAAATAAAAATCTGTGTTCAAATTGAAAATTGACACTGAGTTCATACTTTATAAAGTAACAAAACTGTTTTGAGCCCTTTAAATAAGAATAGGTTTTGAAAAGGCTTTTATTATGTTCTCCAATTCAAATATAAATTGATCTCAACTAATAATAAATCAAATTTGAAAATTCGTTTTTGCTCTATTTCTCGCCTACACATCGTTTCATAAGTTTTGACACAAAAAAATTTAATAGAAAAGCAACATTTCGGTCAAACAAATCTTCTTAAGCCTAAAGGTCTTGAATTTTATTTTATTTTTAAATTCAAAGACTCTGATGAATGCTTTCACTTTCATTCAAGTTATTTCTTTTTATTATCTAAACTTTGAATTCTTTTTGCATTCTTTTATTCCCTTTTATCTGACTATAAATGTAAGGTTTTTCATCTCAGTGTTTGATCGAAAGAAGATTTCTTTCATATTTCATCTTTAAATTAATTTAAAGTGTTCTACGAATTGAATTTATTTTCTGAAGCTATGGATTCGAGCGTAAAATTCGTCACTTTTACAGAAATTATTTATCACTTATAAGCCATAAGTTATGGCAAAATATTTAGAACAAAACACTTTGGGAATACTGACGACTATAAAACTATTGATTTATTACATGTTTTTTAGTACTGAAATAAACAAAAATACTTGTCATGAATTAGCAAAATATATATAAGTTTTAATCAATTAAATTTATAATAGTTTTAATAGAACTTCCTTAAGGATAGCGATATATTGTATTATTCATGAAGAGTCCAGAGAAACAGTTCAGTTCAGTAGAATTTTTAGTTAAAAACAATAAATCTCATAAACAAATACTTGCATTGTATATAATTATTTAAATGTCTGTTATTATATGTTTTGTTATCTGTTTGTGAGCATTACTTTTTTTAAAGTGAGTTATTCTGCTTATCACGAAAACGTTTATTTAAAAAATTATTACTGAATAATAATTACTATTAATTTATATGTATTTTGAATAGCTTTTAAAATAAAGAATCATTGACTCTTATGTGAGAAATGTTAATAAATTTGTTTCATTAAAAAAAATTTATACACGAAATAAAAGGATTCGTTTTCTTTAAGGCAGAGGATGGTAAACATAGCAATAATATTTGCATAAGTTTTTACTATTTCTTAGCCTCGATTTTATAAACTTTTGAAAAGTTTTTAAAGCGAAACCGACATGTCTTTTAAAAACTAATCTATGTTTTGATTGAATAATGAAAATAATTAGTGAATTTTAAATTTTACTTGAAATTAAGGTAAAAATTTAACTGTCTTTAAAAGAATAGTTGGGTGATTAATGAGAATTTCTAGGCTATAAATTAGAGCACTATTATAGTTGAGACAAAAATCTAATGGGAATAAAACTCTATGAGTTTATTCTCAAAAACGCTGTTAATAGCCTTAGTTTGTAAATAAACTATAATTATCATTAAATAACTCCTTTATAACGATGATTGTGAGAAAATATTGAGTCCTTGTGTTTTATGAGCTGCTATTTTTACACTTAAATTGAATTTCTTTATAGGATTGTACGAATTCGTAGTTTCAAATATATATTTAAAGTCTCAAAATATAAGTATAGATTCGTTTTAAATATAAGCAACACTTTTACGGAAGTTTATAATGAGTTTATTCGCAAAAGAGTTTCAAATGTTTTATTATGTAAGATAAACAGATGATTACTAGACTTTTATCAAAATTATATCAAACAAAAGTGCAATAAAAAGGGCTTGAATTTAATCCTATCACTGATTGAAACCCTATTTTATTTATTTTATAGTTTGAGTATTTCTTTTGTAACGTAAATGAAATAACTCTTATCTTTAGTATCGATGAATATAAAGTGGTTTCTTAGGAATTATAAAATCCTCTTTAGAATCAACAGGAATTTCTGACCTTAAAGTGACTGAAGCCATAGCTCACATGCCTTTTATGTCATATCAATCTATTCCTATCCAATCGTATCTCTAATGTGATGATAAAAAACACACAATTTTTTAATCTTCTCATCAAATAATTTATGCTCTTTTGAGCTAAATTTCAATTAATTTTTTCTTTCATTAATTTCTGGTCTTAAGGTTCATCTTAACCGAATCGATGAATTCGTAACATTTATTTTCTTCAAAAATTTCTTTAAAAAATTACTCTATATTTGAAATTTTAATGCCTTTCTTCAATACAAAAAGAAAAGTATATTATATTTCAATAGATAACTAACGAATAAAAATAATTTATTTTTTTCAATAGTTCTGTTACTGTTAGAAAATTAAAATAACAAATGAAAAAAATATGAGTTAATTCATTGAGTGAAAAGAAATTCTAATCTTATGAGACAAAAACATTAAGAGCAAAGTCTTATTATTCAAATATTTTGAATTCATTGTTTGGAAATGAGCCCAAAGTCTAAACTTCACGAGAAGTTTTCATTTTTACTTATTATTCAAAACAATAAATAATGAAATAAAAGCATAAAAATTGAAATAAAAATTTGTTATTAATGAGATACTTGTGAATAATAAGACATAAGTTGTTTTTGCTTTATTTCAATAAATATTGTAATTTATTCTAAAAATCAATTAAATATATAAAGAATTTCTAAAGTGTGTTCATTCAAAATAACACTTTTAACGATAAATACGAATTCCAGATGAGTGCCTATCATAACAATCTGTTCGTGCAACTATTCCTTCTTTCAGTAAACGAAAAGACTTAGTTTTAATCTTAAGCTCATTGGAGAGGTTTTCCTTCATTAGTTATTTATTTAGAATTAATATAACTAATGGAACAATGTTTTTACGTTTGATTAAGTGTATGTCTGTGTGTAATTCCACAATAAAAGTGATACAATTAAAAAGTTTATATGAGATATATTTAAGTAATGAAAGGTCTAAGAGAGCTAATAGAGTTAAAAATACTGCGAAATGAAATATATTTGTTTCAATCGCAGTTATGCGTCACTGAATTGTAAAATTTTTTCACAAAATCAATGAAATTAAATTGTTTTAAGCTATTCTAGTCTGAAAACCTCAGCTGTTTAGACCTTCCTTTTGTGAAGAACTCTTAGAACTATACTTCTGTAGAAGGAATGAGTTGCGCAAACTTACTATAATCATGTGAATCGGTCACCTAATTATTATATGTATTTTAATGATAGGCTACTTAAACAAAAAATTTCATACTTGAAAAAAAGTTCATCGGTCTTCATGAGACTCTTCCCCACAATTGGAAGCCCTGCTTAAAGCCAAGCCTCACGTTCCAGTTGATAGACTGCATACTATTGATATGACTTAACTTTAATTTTCATGCTTTATAGCTTTAAGGATATAAGTGAGAGGAATATGTGATTAACTTAAAATTTAATTCAAAATAATGTTTTATTTTCTTTTACTTGTGTTACTTTCGAAAAATTTTCATATTTAACAACCAAAATAAAAAAATTATACAAATATATAAAGAGTATAAAAAGTTTGAGATAAAGAAGTATTTCTGAGACCGCATTGTATTGAATAACAAAAAGTCCAGTTTTTATTATCTCAGATATAAACCAGAAGACACCTTAAAAAGTTTTGTATTAATAAATTGTATGCTAAATAATAATATGCTATTCATACGCCTCTATTATTAAGTATTCAAACTTGAAAAAAAGAGATCTTTAACGACACCGTTAGTTATATAAAGTAACTGTCAATTTAAAGTGAGTTAAGACTAAATATAAGTTTTATATATAAACTTTCTTAAGTAAGTATTTTTTTTGAGCCACTACTTGACGCCCTATATTATACTCGACTTATTTTTCAATTACAAAACAACAATCACTGCTATCATCGATATATCTGAAAACATTCCCCTTTAAAGTGAAAAAACTTCTCACAATCTAATTGTAGAAAAGCTGTTACAGAATTCGATGGTCTCTGACAGTATTTATTAGTGATGTACTCATAACTGATCTCTTAAGTGGTACACTATTTACCACACGCTGTGAGAATCTCTTCTTTAGTTTCTGTCGGATCACGAACTTGTTCTCATTCCTCATCCACTGGTGAAAGTGAATACAAGTTTATAAGCATTTAAAATATACACTTATTTTTCAGCCATTAGTCGATTCTGTGGGAGGAAGAGAAGAGTTGCAAAGAAATAAATACTTAAAAGAAGTTTTGGCCCAATTTTATAAAGAAAGTGATAAAACATTACTCCTCTCAACTCGTGTCAGACCTTTTTGCCATTGATTTTATTTAATGAAAGTGAAGAGGATTAATGTTTTTTTATTAACAGTTCATCTCTGGCTCTCAAGTATTTGTGTTATGTCTAGAATTTTTCTGTGACCATCGATTAAACCATTATTTGTTCGGGTATTAAGAAAATGTTGTGATTAGTTCTCCTGATATGTGATTGAAAATTAATGTATTTGTTTCTAATGTGCCTTAAAATGAGATTCAAATTTAATTACTGGAGAACTACACTTATTTCAACTTTTTTAATAACTGGTAAGTTATTTAAATATTATTTCCATTGATAACTGCTTAGAATTGATTTCGTTTAATAAGTTTTTTAAAAAGTTTTCATTAGAATGACATATGAATGACAGTTGATTTGTTATTAATTTCCAAGAACTTCAAAACTTGAGAACTTGAATAAAAATTTCTGACAATCAAACGACTTATTCAATATTTTGAGCCCAAAGATGCATAAATTTAATTCTCTGTCATTTGATTTGTTTAAATATTATTAAAAATCCTGACAAAAGTTAATATATTCAATAAGAAAAACTATTTTACTGTTCAAACATAGCTTTTCATCGAAACTATTCATCAGTAAATTAATTCAATGCGGATCTCAAATATTTGAATCTAAAATAGAAATATTTATCATACAATACGCGTAATACACAAGTTATTAAGCTATCAAATTATAAAAATTCATTCAAAATAGTTTGTGTTACATAATAAGGTTAGAGATAATTATTTCAACTATAGTTCAATATTGTATTTCAATTTTGACACTCAAACTAACATTGATTATAATGTATAAAAATGTTATGCATGCATGAAATTTCATTATAGTTTTAAATATAACTTATAGTTCACAATAGATTTACTAAAGTTTTATAGCTCTATAATTATTAACATCGAATACTAGTAGTAGTTCTTTAATGTTGTTTTAATTGAAATGTAATAAAACCGTTTTATTACTAAACTTGAAAACTCCTTCTGTCCTACTATATAAGCCTTAACTATCTATTATATTCATTAAGCCTTCAGTTAATTATAAATTTAGATTCAATTAAATTAACAGCAAATCTCCTTCAGTTATACCCAAACAAATTGACAAATTAAGTAATATTTAAATGAAATTTCTATAAATTATTATTTATGTCATGATTAAACACAAAGGAATAAGATATTGTTTTCTAAAAGTATAAACTCCTTATTCATGAGAAAAACTTAATTCATAAAAAACTCAATTCTCTTATTCGTTTTGAACAATAAAAATTTTTTTGGCTCAGTTTGAAGTAATTGTTATAATTGCTTAAAAGGCCTTTTCTTCAAAAATAACTCCCAGCACAGGTAGAAATGAAAGCCAAAAAATTGTTTCTACGAAAGTTATGCAATTAATAACTATTACTTTATATGCAAATAGTAATAATATGACCTCAAAAAATCATTTTAATCTCTTAATAACAATTAATTAAATGAATAATAATTTAGTTTAAAAATATTTCTGAAATTAAATATAAAGCAAAGACTATATGTGTAACCCTTTTCATGCTTACTATCTATTAGTGAGTTATTAGTTTTCCTTTACCTAAAAATTCATTTTTCAAATTATTATGTCATCTAAAAAGTTGTGCCAATCAGACCATTAAAAAATTAAGTGCTCCTCAAAGAAACCCCTAATTAAATCAATCGTAATTATAATTATAAGGTCTATCAATCTCTTGATCGGTTCATCATTTCTCTATTCAGCCGAAAAGTATAAATAATATTGAATATAATAGTAAGGAAATTAAATACAGTTACTGTACAGTACAACTACTTCTCACTAATGAAATTATACCTTTAATCAGAGGAATCCGGAAATCACTTGAAGAAAGTGAGTTTTTTTATAAAAACCAATGGAATCACGAATTTTTTCTGATCCAAAGTTTATTTCTTAAATTAACAAACTCTTAGCTAATTATATGTAACTTTAGCCTTAATCATGAAATTAAGTTGAAACTCTTGATATAATAAGAATTTTTATGGACTGTGCTTTATCTTCGTGTCTTTGAAAGTATTCTCAAAAAGCTTGAGATAAGTTATGAATAATTTATTCAGATTATGTAAATTCGTGTTATGCTAAACACGTTTATTCGCCATGCACTAAAAATACGGATTTAATAGACTTTAAAATATTCAAAAATTTCTACTCCTGAGAGTGCATTACTTTCATAACCGCGTGGATAAAAAATAACTTTGAATTATTTAATCGTTAAACACATAATTATAATATTCTTCTAATTAAAAATTAATTTTGGGTTTGATTTTAATGAATCATTTCTTAACAACATGTGGGAGCTTAAAAATAATTACATTATTGTGCACTTTATTATCAGGTATTGAGAAAAGTTTAGTTGATTTTAATTTTGAATTCAATCTAAAAGCTTTTCAGACAATGATAAATAAAAAGCGTTAAATAGTTCAGTATTTGCACTGTCAATAAGTGTTTGGGAAAATATAATTTGATGAAAAACATTAATTGTATAGTTATATTCAGAAGTCATTTATCAAATTAAACTTAAATTAGTTTAATTAGTCAAACAATGCACTTAATAATACATTTCACTACTGATCTAAATAAGAGATTCTTTCATAAGTAACAAATCGTTAAAATGATTGACTTAAGAGCTCTTCAAAAAAAAATCTAATTTCAAGCTTTTTAAATAAGTGACAGTTTTATATTTATATAAGTTTTTAAAAATATTATTTTATTTTATTTGTTTATCAGAGGGGAAAATGTTTTTCTTGTAATTCATTCAAAGCAATTGAAATATTGTATAAGTCTATTAAATAAGAAAATTTTCATATCATTGCCCTATTGACGAGTTAATAACTATTCTTTTTATAAAATTGCTTTAAAGATGACACTCTATGAGTTGAACAGCCCATTGCTGTCCGCATGCATACAAAGTTGATAAGGCATTCAACTTTTATTTCTATTGTTTTCTTCGGCTTATTGTTTAGTGATAGTGATAAGAATTGTAACTGTAATTAGCTTTTTATTTATACACTCTTTACTTGAAGAGAGGTTTTTAAAGTCATTTCCTAGTTGTGGTTTTGAGGGCTCCCATTTCGGTGAACATTCTTATTACTGTTTTACTCTTCAATCTTAGTTCAATTATGAAGCACTTATTTAGTCGCATAACTTCTTAATTATATGTTATTATATCTTAACTTTCATGAGTTTATTATTCAATTAACTTATATAGAATTTAATTGAATCATAAACTTCACTATAAATTAGTTTATGAATTAATTTATGAATTAGCACTTGAACCAGACTTCGACACTTGTAATTTAAAGCTATTAAGTATTTTTTTAATCAAATATCCCTTAATTATTATCTAATCATTAGTAAATAGAAGTAAATAAGTAACAGAAGTTCAAATCTATATATAAGATCTCATTTGTGTCTTGAATTCTAAGCAAAATGTTTGCAAATATTAAAAATTTTAGCATTAATTTACTGATAAATTTATTACTCATAAGGAAGCTATTGCTGAAAATGAATAAATTTTTTTTGAAATCAATAGATCGTTGCAATAAATTGATTGCCAGATAAAGTTTATGCAAAATGGAAAACCTGTTCAAAAAATAGTGTGAGAATAATAATAAAAATATAAAGTTCTCTACACTTGAACTTTTTCTGGAGGACTATCGATATTCACTTAGTTTAAAATTATAAAATCGTTTCTGAGTTTTTCAAGAGTGTCTCATATTATTTAATGGAAAATTTTTAAAATTAATTTTATTTTCATTTTTTGTTATATAATGCACACAAAATTTTCCATTAATGAAAATTAAGTCATGGTTTGGTGTCAGCAAACATGTAATCATTACTTAATCTTCTTTTTAGAAAAAATTAATAATATTTTTTCCTAAAATGTTAGTAAAAGTTTTTTAAATTAAAATTATTTTGAATATAAATAGTATTTTAATGCTTTTTTGATACGACATTTATTCAAATAATTTCCATAATATATAATATTATTTTTGTTGCGTTTAAATCTAACATTTTTATGACAGAGTTTTAAAACTTAACTCTAAAGACGAGTGAGCCGTATGAATAAAAGCATAATTTAAAAAGGATTATATACTTATGATTTATTCATGAAGTGTGAATCAGCTATTCTTTCCGGAAATATCAGTCATCATAGAAACTCATATTATTAACTAATATTGTTTAAAAACATGCCAAAAATTGATTTAATATTATTTTCTATGAAAATATTACATGAATTTGATTGAAATTTTTTCTATTTTTGTTTTCCATTTGAAGAAGACATAAATTTATTCACAAGACTAAGACCTTGTATTAAATAAATGATAATAAAAAATAAGTTGCAATCAAATTAAGGCTAATCATCATAAAGACTTGTGATTGAAGCATAAGTTACTGTACATAAAAATGATTTTGATAAATATTGAGAAGACATTGATTTATGATTTGATAAAAGGAGAACTAATAGAAGTATAGCTAACTATGAAAACCCAATTTACAAAACAAACTAAGCTGACCAGTTCTGGATTGATATAAAGCCTAATATAAATCTAATTACATGACAACTTTAGTTCTCGAATTTTTTATATTGATTATTATTTTACAAATAGTGTTTATAAGCGAATCGCGACAATTTCAATGCCCCGATAAGTTTGGTCATTATCCTGATCCTGGCGATTGTTCAAAGTATTACGTGTGCGATCACGGGAAAACACTTGAAGCCAAATGCGATGACGGTCTTTACTATAATACTCAATTAAAGACATGCGATTGGCCGCGGAATGTAGAGTGCGATACTGGTGATGATGATTATAGCGGTAAAAAAGAAATTCATTTTTTGTTCCCTATTTTAAACGATAAACACATAATTGCTTTTAGATTTAAGGAGAAAAATATTAACTTTGAATTAGGTTCAGATAATTTTTGTTCATAAACTGCTATTTGTCGCACTTGATTAGGTTTATAAATCGTGTGCATTCTCTCCACTTAACTTAATTTTATGATCATTATTATTAACTGTTCAAAAACTACAGCATTTTTTACTTCCCCTATGGCTTTACTTTCTTTTCTGTCATGAATATAACATCAGATAATCGTTTGAAACCTATTGTTTGGGTTAATCGTTGCAGACTTACCATTAAGTAATTGACTTTTCATGATAGCAAATAGAAACTCATTTTTTACTCAAATGTTTTTCTTTTTAAAAAAAATTATACAATAAAAGTAGAGAAAAAATTTAACAAATTTTAGTACTTGTTAGTGCTTTATCTGATGGCAATTCTAGCGCTTTTAGCTTCTGGTAAATACTGCTGTATTTTTTGATAACAATTCAATTTTGCGATAAACTTCAAATTTTTTAAATCATTTCTAAATATAAAATTTATTTTAATGTTTTCGTAATCTCACAGACTGTTTATAATTTTTTACTTTCATTGAACTCTAAAAATAATTGATTAAAAAATCCAAATATATATTTCAATTACAGTGAATGGTTTAGCAAATAGAGACATAAAGAAAAATACATATAAAAGACAGAAATCAAATTCCGTGTCATCAGAAGAACCACTTCCTCATAATAACAATCAATGGAATGATAAGCCAGAACCGGACCCAATTTTTGATGACGTGCCCCTAATTGAACCTGATTTTCCACCAATGGGTCCAAGCCATAGACCACCACCTCGTTCACAGTCACCTCGTCCACAACCACCTCGACCACAATCATCACCACAAAAGCTAATCAAAGTTTCGCCTCCAGTAAAGCCTAACTTCTCAGATTTCAAACCAAAATTCAGTCCTCAGACTCGCCGCTTATCTCCAGCACCACATCGTTCAGAACCATTTCATAAAGAACCAGATAATACAGAACCACATAATACAGGACCACATAATACAGAACCACATAATACAGAACCACATAATACAGAATCACATAATACAGAACCATATAATAGAGAACCACATTATACGGAACCACATTATACAAAACCCCAACCAACGAAACCATATCATACAGAAGGACGACATGAAAGAAAACCGGATACTGTTGCTCATAATCATGACTATGATTATGAGCCAGTGTCTGATTACAATGACTATGAAGAGCCGTCACGTGACTTATTAAAGGCTCCGAAAGAAGAAATACCGCGACGAAACTCAGTAGAGAGGTCAACAAAAGGTCCACCGGTCAAGAGAATGGGTTGGCTTCCACACGATCAGGACTCTAGGGATATGGATCAGTATCACTGGTCAGCTGACGACGCGGTCAGCTTTGCTCAGGACAAGCCTAGAATACCAGATGAAGCATATGTTAAAATGAAAGACTTTGTCAATGTTGAGAAACAGCTGGAAGAAGATGACAGTCCTAATGAAGGAGACCCACCATTTGAAGATGACTACTATGATGACACACCTGAAGAAGAAGAAGATCACC
>JAQGCH010002093.1:0-13564 GCA_034699485.1 Nanhermannia elegantula
TGTGACCTATGCTCACAAACATTCTACCCAACCCTCAAAAATTGGTTTTTACGGGTTTAATTTTTTTGAACTAAATTAGCCAACTGGCAAAAATGGTGGGTTTAATTAGTCAAAAAGGGTTTAACCAGTTAATGGGGATCTCTACTTATAATATGATTTGAACTTTTTGTATTCAATTATTTGGATTTATAGAAATACATGCTTTTGTGTTAAAAATTATTTATTGATATAAAACTAATCTTCTATTTTATGTTAACAAACATAAAAATGAATATTTTTGATCTAATAAGTATTGAGTTACTTGAAAATAGGAGCTAAAACTGCAAACTACTAGAACTTAAACTATTTTCCGTCGAACAATTGCCTGAATCCTAATTCCCACCCATAAAAATATAAATGACAATAAGTCCAGAATTGATTGGCACTACTCTAATAATTCTTCCATAATAATAGTTATATTGACGTTATATAACAAATTATGCACACGATATACAGTATTTGATTGAAATTACGACTGTTTAACATAAGATTGTCGATCGATTGACTCTACTGTATAATAAGCATAGGTTAACATGAGCTTGGATGGCATGAGAGAGCATTTTGGCCATTGTTATAAAAATATATATATTTGAGCTCAAATATTAAATTGAATGATAACTTATAATTTTATTTTATCAATAGATTCAAGTTCTGACTCAAATCAGTGTTTTTTTCATATTAGTCTATAGAAAGTTTGGTTCATTACACTATAAATTTTTATGACATTGGCTAAAAAGCACTCTCATAGACTATCCCGACTATCCAAGCTCTTGTTAACCTATGATAATAAGAAAAGGTGTTTTACTTCCAGTTTTATTATATAAAATAAAACATTAAATTAAGTATAGATTTATTTTTATTCATTGCTTCGGAGCCAAAAGTTTAAATATTTAAAATCATGCGAATTACAAACATGTGTAAAATGACATCAACCTATATTCCAATGTTAAACCACTGTATTAAGATAATTCTATTATTAAAATCCTAAGATTTAGATGCGATTAAATTTATTTAGTAATGAGATAAATAACATTTTTTGGATACAGTAGTGTTTGGAGTACTCTAAGTTCCACATTATATTATTTTATGTAAGATATACTCTATGTGTACTCATATGTAACTTATTTCAGTAATTAATTTCTATATTAGATATGACTAACTTGTAAGTAAGTAAACGGGCGATTGCCCTTTCCTTCATTAAATAATTAATCCTTATCTAAACTAAAACACACAACAATACTATACATTTACTAATATATGAGAAATTATTACCCTAAACTATACTGTATCCGAGTTTTATTTTGTGAGTGATTACATTTTCCAAATTTTATATATTCTGTGCTATTTTAAGAGTAAGTTAGTTTTGATCAATAAAACTGAACTGATGTCAGCTTATATTTAAGTTATATTTAAATTTACTTAAAATCTCATAAAACCGCTCAATTGGAGTATTTCTTTATTGCATAATAGCATTCATTTGTTTGTCATATTTGAATCTATGCAGTAATTAGAAAGTTATGATTCTATGTATTGTAATGAAAGTTGATTTCTTGTTTATAAATGTAAATAATTTAGATTTAATTACTATTCAATCATTGTATTAATCGGTTATTATTTAAACATAAATTATACGTTACTGTAGATTAAAACAGAAGAGAATCCATTTGTTAATCTAGTTATGTATTGTCATAAAATATACTTCAAATCATATTAATGTTAATAAAGAAAATTAATTTTGATATAATATGAAAAACAATAACTAATACTTATACCAGTGCTCATTTGACTGGTATACTTTTGGTTGAAATACCCTAATTTCCCCCGTATAAGTCGCGACTTATCTGAAGAAAAAAGTTAAAATTTAAAAAAATAATGACTGCGACTTATACGAAGGGGCTATTTTCAGTGGGGTTATTGGAGTTACCCTAAATCTTCACAGATAAGTCGCAGGTAATTAAGCCCTTTTTCCATAGGATTACTACGGGTAAAGGGCTTAATTACCTGCGACTTATCTGTGAAGATATAGGGTATTTATAAAATTGGGGTTGTTTTCAGTGGTGCGACTTATACGGGGGAAATTAGGGTATAAATGTATATATAGTATTGTTAAATCCCTAAACTTTTTTCGTTACACTAATTCAGCACTAATTGGCATACAGGGCCTCTATTAACGGTTTAAACCATATGAATGTCATACAGTGTAATGTCTTTAAAAAAATCTAAAATTGCATATTTAGTTAAGTCTACAAATTTTTATTCACTATTCAGATCTGATTAACTTTAATGGATATAAGTATGTATTATAACTATCGGAATATCTCAAAACTTTTTTTATCCTGAAACAGATTTATGAACAATAAATGTTAGACATATGAGAAGTTAAGTTTATATCTGTCATAAACCAGTAATTTATTCCACTAATAAACGCATATTATTATAGACTTAACTTTTGTAAAATTGATTTCTAAATATCATGAATTGTTAAATATTTTCTGTAATTTAATTCAAAACTGATTGAATCAAAAATTGTAATAAATGTTATTTTATGTAATATGTATATCATTTTGACTCTTCTAAAGATAAATAAATTATTAAATAACTTAAAACTATTTTATTGAATGTTTTATAATTGAAATTTATATTAAATATTAAACAAATTTAGAACTAATGGCTATTATTTTAGCCATTTCTGGGCCTTTACTTCTTAAATAGTTAGGAATCGGAACCACAACTCTTGTTCCCAAAGGGTTTCCGTTGTTTTCAATTAAGACCACATTATTTGTATCAAATTTAGGGACAAAAGTCTTCTGATATGCGACCAAACCAACCAAATATCCTCTTTTCATCTGACCCTTAATAGTGACTAACACTCTATCACCTAAAGTCCCGATCATGTCCTTCCTCTTGGTGTACACGTGAATACATTTGGGAGGTTTTCCCTCAAGCATTGCCTCTTTGCCCAAACGGCTGTTGTCCACCACTCGAAGACGGGTCTGAGTTGAGATCCAGTTAAGTATTGGAGAAGTTCTTTATTTATTCATTTATGTTATTATTAGTAAATCTCAATCAATAACTCAAAACTATAGTGTGTTTCACCACTAAATTCACTGTTTATTAAGTCATTACTTTTTTGTATTAAGAACAATAAATATTTTAAAATTTTACATAAAATTGAAGCTAAAAATGAAAATTAGAATCAATTAAAACCATAAAACAGTAGTATTAGTGGTGAAACATATATTACTAATACTCACGAAATTTGTCGACAAAGTGTCAATGAATGCAATGAATGTCTGTTTAATGAAATTTTTTTAATTATTTTCAAAGTATTTGAATTCATATTTAACTATTAATTAGAGAACTAAATAGCGGTTAATATCTATGTTTGCTTTTAAATAGTTATCAATATATGTATTGATATGAATGCATACGATTATAAACAAACCGAAACACATGTTATAATAATTACATTTGAGTAGAGGTCAGCACTAGAGTAGAGGTTAGCACTGAGTAGAGGTCAGCACTTGACTGACATAAGAGATGAGTCACAAACTCATAAACTTATTGCGTAATCAATAGAACTGTTAATGATTGTCAATGTTTTGAAGCAATCATTTATTTCTAGTCAACAAATATTTTGAAAATCCATTTCTCTTTTGAATAAATTATAATATTTTAGTACTTTTTACAAACAAGTTATGAATTATTGAAATAAATTGCCTTTTATTTAATACAAAAGTATTTTACAGTATATGCAGTTATAAAACAATTTATGAGACACTTAAAGATCACATAATCTGAAGGTTTATTACAATAATAATCATAAATGTGTTTAATATTTAATATTAATTAATTCGTGAATAACAATGAATTTTAAAAGTTTTTTTGACTCACCTTTAAGTCCAAATTCAGAATTGGATTCAAACATAACATGCAATATATTAGTGATAAGAAACCAGACATTAGTAGTAATACAAAGAGGTTGGGAAGGAATTCCTGAGTCTATTGTCTTAAATCTTACCATTTGTTTGGTATGTATTTGTTTAATATTTATGTAAAAATGTATTTAAAAATATATTTAAACCTCAAAACAGGTATTTATTGTGATATTTATAATCGTCCGTCAGTTCGCTCGTTATCGACAAAGCTCTTCGACCTCTTCGTCCACAACTGGGTTCGTATTACTATTTATTATAAGTTAATGACAGTTATAATTATTGCATAATTAATAAAATGTTTAATTACATGAAAGTTGGCTTCAGTTCATATACGGCGACCGCACAAACGCCTGTCAGTCGATTCGACCCAAAACTTGTCGTTCAGTTCACCAGCATTTGCATGATTTGAGTCAATCCAATGTTTTATTGCCTCCGTCTTTGTCTCGTAGCACCCGTACTTCAAATGAACTAAATGTTGATCTGATAGATGATTCGGGCGGTGAAGATGTCTCTAATGATGCTATTCATATACAGTTCAATCCCGGATCTCATCAAAACTTAGTTGAATTGGAAAATGATAAGCCGTTTAGAGATATGTCGGCCACTAATGATGGCATGAATGACAACATAAACGATCAAAAATCGTTTTGTCAAACAGTGTTATCGCGAGTAAGAAATTGAGAGTAAAATTGCATTTTTTTTTATTAACTTGAAAACTAAACTTACAGTCAACCGAATCGTTAAGAAAGTATAGCTATTGGCTGATCGATGTCTTGAGTATTAAAGACAATGAAGTATTAGAACGGAAAGGGAGAGACGCCTATCAATACTTGATATTTCAGCGCTATATCATTTACTTTTTAGCATTACTTACAGTTATTTGTATTGTAATTGTATTGCCGGTCAATATTCAGGGAAACTTTGGTAAAAATTAAAATAACTTTGAGATTAATAAGAGTTTAACAGAATAATAGATAAACAATTTATTCAGAGGGCGATAGCAAAGCATTTGGAAAAACAACTTTAAGTAATCTCGAAGAGACGTCCAATTTGTTTTGGATTCACGCTATATTGGCTGCAATTGTTATACCAATTGTATGGAATTGCTATTTATCAGATATATTGTGTATTAAAATTGAAATGTTTTTAGGGAGTATTTATGATGAATCACTTCTCTAAAGTGATCAAAACAGATGACGATCAGATCGCACGAAGAACTCTACTTATTAGAAGAATACCTCAGTTCCCAAATACAAAACAGGTTTTAATCGATTATTTCAATGAAAACTTTCCCGACAGTGTGATTGGAGGCATTCAACTGGTGTACGACTTTCGTGATCTCGAATCACTTGAAAAAGATTTTTCTACTGTAACCAATGCTAAGGCATTCTGTGAGGAATATAACAGAGAATCAAATAAAAATTTTCGTCTCAGACCTTATTGTTTGGGACAATTGGGATGTTGTTGTTTTTGTTGCTGTTCAAAGACTGATGGCTTTGAATATTACAGTCGAAGAGAAGTAGAAATTTCTGCTGAAATCAGAAAAGAATTGATTAGTGCGCTCTCGATTCCTACCGGTTCTGTTTTCATAACATTTCAAACTGAAAAGATGGCAATGGAGTGAGAAATTGATATTTTACTAATTATAATGATATTGTATTATATATTTATAGTTTTATTTGTTTGCAAAATAGAGTTTATAAATACTTGAAAGAAAGACAGAATACATGTGTTAGCTGTCATTACATTTTAAAAGTAATCGCTTGGATAACAAGTATTTTTTGTCCAACTTCTGAAGACAAGTTAGAAATAAGTCAATGGCAAGTCAGTTATTCCCCATATCCGGATGATATCAATTGGTAAGTAGAAGATTATGCTTTCCATTCAATTCTGAGATTCTATTTTATAGGAAAAACATTACTGTTGACTACAAAATGATTTGGTTACGAAAGTTTGCCATTTATTTATTCCTTTTAATTGTATTCTTCTTTCTTTCTACTCCTGCGATACTTTTGAAAGTAATGGAATTTATTGCTAACCAAAAATCTATAAGTGAAGGGATGGACAAAATAGTAAGACTGTTATTACTTACTATTAATACTGTTTTCCTTTATCATTAATACTTTAATATAAAGACTTTAATAATTAAATCCTTATAGGGCTCGACGTGGACCGAATTTTTAAGTCCACTTCTGCTTATGTTAATGACAATAGTTTTGCCAACTATTGTGATATTCGCGTGTGAAATGATTCCCTATAAGACAATATCAGCATTAAATCATGCGGTCATGTGGAAAGTCTACGTTTTCCTCTTAATGATGGTCATAATCCTGCCGTCGGCCGGATTCTTGAGGTAAACTCATTGATAGCCTTTAAGTTATAAAACAGTAAATTTATTTCAAATCAATTCAATATTAGTACCAATGCTTTACTCGAAAATTTCTTCACAACAAACACTACCAATAAGTTCAGGTGGAGGTGTCTTTTTCCAGTAGACAACGGCGCCTTTTTTGTCAATTACGCATTACAGGCGGCCTTTTTGGGAAACACTGTTGAAATCTTACGTTTGCCGGAATTGTTTCTATACTTTTTCTATAACACTATCTCTCGCTCTTCAGCCGAATATCAAAGCGCACGAAAAGAAGTTTCTTTTGATTTTCCATTTGGTGTCAGTTATCCGCGATTTTTACTTATTTTTTCAATGGCTGTCACTTATAGTCTTGCCTGTCCTCTAATCGCTCCGTGCGGTCAGTATTTATGGTTTAATTGATTTGTTTTATACTAAACGTATGTTAACTGTATATAAAAAGGTCTCTTTTATATGGTTTGCAAACATATTGTCGATCGATATAATATTTACTATATTTACACTCCAACTAAAATCAGTGGACGCGTACACTCGACAGCAGTCCTGTATGTACACATCGCGCTCATTATGATGCAATTCCAAGTGTTCACATTTCTACTCATGAGAACTAAAGATTCGAGAGTTACTATATTCTCAATGATAGTTCTTGTCGTAGCTCTGCTTGTGTTCGCCGGTCACTGCTTTTTCCACTGGTTTCGTAATATCAATCATTTGACATACAGTGTAAGCTGTGCTCACCTTTTTATATAATGCATAAAATTTGTTAAACTCTTTTTCTATTTTATAAAAGGTGACGACAAAGTTGGCCAAAAAAGGCAAAAAACAAGACTACTGTGCGTGCGCTTATACACCGCCTGTTATTAGCGATTTATTGAGTGATGGAATCATCAAAAGTAATGATTTAATTTCTAAACAAGAATCAAATTCCTAATCAATTACTCGAAGATTTCATTTATTTGTTTGAGTTAATGTTTAAATCGCGTCAAAATATCACTGAATTGACTGAAATTTATATATAATTTGCATATAATATCTTTGATATCTTAAACTCGTTTAACAATTACCTGTTATTTTATAATATACAGTATGTTTGAAGTGAAATTTAATGTAAATTTCTATTTAAATCTTAATTTACTATTTATTAAATTAATTTTAACCAATTATTTGGAATAAATTTAATTATTTTAAATCTTTGTCAAAAGTCATGTACAAGTCATTGTCAACAATGGATTGTCTATTACATAGTTTTGGCTTCAAATATATAACTTCCGTGTCATCACTTTCTAAAATAGCCGGATCTAATCTTAGATCGAGTGTATCTTTACTACTAATCAATTGTGCTCTACCTTTATGTATAGTCCTATTCGGTTCAATATCTGATTCAAAATTGGAGAAACAATTTTCGTCTTCAATCACATCTGTATTGAGTTCAGACAAACTGTTGATTGTGTCGATTCGCGAGTCTATCAGAGTTGTTCTTCTATATTTCGTAAGTTTTTCAGTTTTAAACAGTTTGCATTTATTTAACTTACATATGATTATAGTTATGACAATCAATGGTATTATTATATAAAGAATAATTTCAGAAATTTCTAGAAGTCTTATCTTATTTCGATCGCAATGAGTAATAATAATTTCCTCATTAGAAAAGACGAACTTAAAACTATTGTTTCTTCCAAACAACACATTATAAATATCTCTGCGCTTAATTAGTGGCCTTTTGTTATTTTTTTCAGTGATACCTAACTTTGCACTACAATAAGGATTAGAAGTTTGATTTCTATAGTCTTTATCGAATATGTAAACAGAATTTTTATCAACGAATTCGTCTGAATCTAAACCGCCTTCAAAGATAAATTGATTTATATAATGAGCGATATATTCTGTAAGATTGCCGTAAAATTGAGGTCTATTGCACTCTAAATGTATACATATATGAAGCGCTTCTGATCTAATTCTGTGCAATACATAATCTGTATCAGAAGTCTCTTCATAGAATTTTGATTCTGAAATCCATTCAATTTGAAGACAAACTCCTGTTTTTATTGAATTGTGAGTTATAAGTTGTATATATGCTGTGCTTGAGTTTATTATTATAGATTTAATTTGATTATTATTATTATTGATCGGATTTGAGATGATCTGACTTTTTGATGAATACCACTTATTTGGACGCATATCTGTGCCTACAATGAGGTAATCACCAGAATTGATATCGATATCAAAATGAAAAATATGGATTATTATTCCATAACTATTATATTTGGTTCTATTTAAAATCCAGGTGTGAACAGAATTTGGCTCATAATTCAATTCAATTTGATTGTTAGTTGAGTTATCGTCTGCGTCAACATCTATTTCAGAAGCAGTGAACTTAACTTCACTGTAATTGAAGGAAAGATTAAATATACCTTCAGTATAGTTAATAGAGTTATTGACTGTATTCAGATCAGTACTAAAATTATTGAACAGATTAATCGAAACTTTGATTGAGTTGCTATTGAATGCCATCACTTTTTTAAATTCCTTAGAATTTGGATTAATTAGATCTAAAGATTGGTCGTAAACATATGAAACCTCATTTGTGATGTCTTCAAATACCACATTTCCAGGTGTAGTGAAATACATATAATTTATTTCTAACTGAATATAACTTAAAGTATCCGTTTGGTTGATATAAAACGTGAGACTCTATTAATGTGTAAAATTGTGTTTAAAATATTAGAATTTATTTTATATAAAAACTTATTTAAAATTATCTCAATATTTCTCACATCAGTCATATTTTCACAATTATCACAAGAAAGACAAACATTGTCTGAAGAAAGGTTGAAAGTGAATCCATTCTTTAATATATTATTATTTTGACAAAAATGAATTTCAGTACACTTTTCACAGCTATAAAACTTGAAAATACAAAATACAATTAAAAGTTTAATGTTTTTATAAATATTGAATTTCATTTTGAGATTCTCTTTTAGTTATTAAAATAAAATTTTTGAAATTTTTTGAAAATTGACTGTTTTGCACATTGAATTAAATTGAGTTCGTTTGAGTGCAATGTCTTAAAACGTAATTCTATATATTTATAATCTTATCAAAAGAATAATTCAATAAATGTTTTCTAACCATAAAGTTTTATGTCAATGATTATGTAATAAGAATTTCTCAATTATATTACTTAAGTGAAAATTAAATGGATTACTATTTATTGAAGTTATGTTGGAGAAAATTAATGAGAGATTAATCATATTTAACATATAATTATATTGTTTCAAATTTGCTAAATTTTTGATACATGTGTTGTATGTGGGAAATGGTTGAAAATTATATGCTTATATGCAATTATATGCTTCAACCACTAGTTTCACATCTGAGTCTCAACAGTTGAGGATCAGATGTAAAAGTTAAAATGTACTTTCATCTGAGTTTTAGCTCTTAATACCGTATACATTAGTAAAAGTTTGTTAAACTTTGGTCGTCGTTCTTTTGGCAGCAATGGACTCAAAATTAACATTAGTTTCTGTTTGAGTTAAATGAGTCTTAATATTAATATTATAATTGAACTTAAATGAGTTACAATAACCTAACATAACAACAAAAACATTAGATATTTATTAAACATGATACAGTACGGAGAGAGTCATTAGCAGAGACTGGCCTTTTTCGGAGAAAAAAACATCAAAATTCGGTCGGAAATTCGGATATAATTTCGGAAAAATTCGGAAATATAAACTTAAGTTTTATTAATATAAATTCAATTATTTGTAATACAGATAGAAAATTAAGGCAAAAAATCATTAAAGAAAATAACATTTAATAATTCAATAGTTTCTTTAGATATATTATGTCTTCAATCAGAATGAATTCTTGATATTGTGAGAAAAATCCATAAAGCACATGGCAGGGTTTGCCTGTGCTAACGGCCACCCAAGATTTTCTGGGTCTCATAAATCGTACCTTGGTTCCCTTTTGATTTTTTGAAGTTTTTCTAAAATGTGTCCTTTGGTACCCCCCTTTGATGTTTAAAAAAAATTAAAAATCCTTTTGTCCCTCATTAACTCTCATTAAAAATTAAGATTTGATTACTGGTAAAATTTTAATTTTTATGAGACTAAAATTTATGATTTAATTTGTCAATAAATAGCGTTAAAATTGATTCTTGAATTCTGATTTTAGCTCAATTCCTAAACAATTTTTGGATGCAATTTATAAATACTCAAAAGATTAGCTTGAACTAAATACAGAAATTTAAGATTTTTCTGAAATGTTATTGCATTTTTTGCTATAAATTTTTCGATTTTTAATTAAATTCGGAAATAATTCAGAAAAATTCGGAGAATCAGGTAAAAGCCTCGAAATTCGGACTTTTCGGAACTTTAATATTCACTCATTTTTCTTCTTATTTCGTGATCGGCACTCATTTCTTAGTTTCCGAACATTTAGAGTAACAGAAAAAGTCGTATTTCCGACAAAGGCCAGTCTCTGGTCATTAGAGAATTAATTAATTTAAACTTCTAAATGACTAATAACTTCTTCGACAAATAACAATAATAGTTGGCCTAATTTTATACCTGAAATTATCTAATATTAAAAATCATTAAATATTTTATTACTATAAGCAAAAGTTCTTTTCAAATGATCCCTATTTTGGTGATAATAATCAAATGAATTACAAAATGAATCGATTTATGAAAGTATTTAATAGTTGTAAATCTCGTATTACAATCATAGGAATGGTTCACATAAGAAGCTTACCGATGACACCAATGAGTCAATTAAGTGTTCAGCAATTGATTGACATCTCCTGTAAAGAGACAGAAATATATAAGAAATACAAAATCGACGCGATTTGTATTGAAAATATGTTTGACAGGCCTTATGTGACTCGCGCCGGACCAGAACTAACAGCTATTATGACAAGAGTTTGCACTGAAGTTAAGAAATTGGTTCCGACTATTCCTTGTGGTGTTCAAGTATTGGCAGGTCTTAGTCACGAATCACTAGCGGTCGCACTTTCTGCAGATTTACAATTCATTCGCGTGGAGTCTTTCGTTTTCGGACACATTGCAGATGAAGGATATATGAATGCCTGCGCCGGTTCTCTTTTGAGATATAGAAAACATCTGAAGGCAGAGCATATACTTATCTTAACCGATATAAAGAAGAAACACAGCTCTCATTCTATAACTAGTGATTTAGATATTGTTGAAACTGCAAAAGCGGCTCAATTTTTCTTATCTGATGGCATTATTATTACGGGTTTAAGTACTGGACACTCACCACAACTTAAGGATGTTTCTGGTGTTACAAATTCATTAAAAGATATGCCCGTTTTGATCGGCTCGGGTGTTAATGATCTTAATTTAGAAAAGTTCTCAGAATTGAATGTAAACGCAGCTATAGTTGGCTCGCATTTCAAAGTTGATGGTCTTTGGAATAATGAACTCTCGGAAGAGAGAATAGAAAAATTCATGGAAAGAGTTAACCAAATATATAATAAATGAAAGCCATCACTAATAGGTTTCATGGGTTTTATGCCTTACATTTATCAACAAATTATAAAAGTATATGAGTCCAGCAGTTCAAGTAATTGATCGTAACTTAAGTTTATTTCTATAGCAAACGATTAGTTTATCGATTTTGAAATGAATTTTTACACATTACTTATCAGCAAAATTTTGACTTAATTCTGGGTTTTACTAACTTTATGAGTTAATTATTTTATAGAATATATACAACCTTTAGATTTAGAACATAAGAGATCATTGAGTTAAACCTACACTAAAATGCCTAAATGGGAATATAGTCCGTAATATAAAAAGCAAAAATTTAAATCAGGTTTGATAGAAGGTTTTATGAAGTCTCAAGTAATGGTATGGTTTGAATATATCAATTTTTCAACTTTATATTAAACTTTATACAATGCTTTATAACGATGGATATAAATATTATGAATATTATAAATTCAATGCATTATTACTAGAGGTAGATATCGATACGCGATTCTCGATCGCGATAACCTCGAGACTCATTTGAGTCTCTAATTAATTCAATTATTTCAAGTATTTTTAAAAATATTAATTAATTTAATTTTCTAATGTCATGCAGTTTTGGTTTTTAAAGATTTTTGTATAATTTTATTGTAATTTAAAAGTTGTTTAACTTTTAACTCAATTGAATGTTAGATGTGATTAAAAGTGCAATTTAAATATTAATCATTTAAGTATTGAGTTTTAAATTTTAATGTAATACTAGTATTATATTTAGATGATTTAGATAACCATTAATTATGTCCAATATTACAAGTGTTATATTACAAAATAGTATTGTATAGTTCACTGAAATGGGATTGAGCTCAAAAGTGTGTGCCTACAAGTGGTGGAACGATTATAATCAGGCTTTGCCTAGGGGGGGGGGTCTGGGGGTTGAACCCTACTAGGGTTTTCAAAATCCAGAAAAATAAACCTAGGTGCCCTATTGATTTTTTTAAGTTTTATGAAAAACTGAAATAATTTTTATTTAATGTTATTTTTCTGAAATAGTGTTAAAAGTTTAGCACCAAAATAATTTGTAAAACAATTTTGGTGCGAATTCACTTTTCTTAAAAAAAATTGTTGTAGAAAAACGGAGAGTTTTCTCTTTAACATGATTTTTTTTAAATCTATAAAAAAATATGGCCCAAAAATTAGTTTACAATTTTTTTAGCGCGAAAAATGATTTGTCACAATTGTCTCAGAAAACTGATGAGTTTTAACAATCCCTCCATTTTCAGGGTATTTGCCAACTATTTTCCTTGGAGCTTTGGACCTTGACAAAGTCCAATTATAATGTATTTAAAATCATGTTTTTATTCATTTCAGATATTAATTCATTCTTATGAGGTAATTGTTTTTGTGCGTGATTTGAGATCATGCGGAAGAGAAAGCTGTGAGAGTTTATAAAGAGAAAGTTTATAAAAGTTTCCGTTATATATTTCATATAACAAACAAATAGTCAAAGGAGTAATCATTTAAACAGGTGAATGATCAGCTAATTTATATGTGATATATGTTTTATTTATATAAATTCTATAATAAAATCTTAACTTTTCTTTTAATAAATACACTCTAAAGCAAATGTGAAACAAATTATTGCGAAAGAGATTATACGAATAATAGTTTAAGAGTTTATTTCAGCTCTGTTTCAACTTATATTAATAGCCAATATATCTTATGTC
>JAQGCH010002094.1:0-13563 GCA_034699485.1 Nanhermannia elegantula
TCGATAATCCCTTTGGTATAAATATATTATTACAGTAATAGTAATACAAGAAATACAATAATGGCCATCACTTTTGGCTTGAATGAGTTGACGTCAATGTTTAAATTGAGTTATAATTTGCAAAATCAAACCCAAAATGTTCATTACATAAACTCTCTGATCGATTGGGCCGACAATTATTTTCTTGTTTCAGCCGAAACAGTGATGCAGACGTTAGCCTTAGACTCATCTAAATTAATAAAATTATTTCAAAATAAGCATTCATTGGAAATGGTATGGAGCACATTTTGTAGATTACCGGTCGGTAAGTATTTTATAATTGACAACAATTTATCAGTTTTGGCGACAAAAGCGAAAGAATCGATCTGTGAATTAAAGTGGGATCAGATTTACAACGATTGGCTGCTGTCTGCAAATCAATCTCTCAATCATTATTCAGACAATGAAATTATTACATTGTTTTTGACAAAGTCTGGAGAAATTTTGGATACTTTACTAATTGGGGACAACACTAAACACAAGTTTCTTATTATGGACGAATGGAAACCTATTTTTGATAAAATAAATCGTTTAACGAGTCAAACAAATCAAAGCACACTTTGGTTTAGCGAATCGATTGCAAAGCTTATCCATTCTTTAAATAGCGACAAAACTATATCAAAGATTAAGAAATCGATTAATAAACTGAATTGTGGTTTAACTACACTTAAAAAGGGTCTGATATGGGAAAACGTGCCGTTCATTTACAAAAATAAATCAGATGCTCTTTCGCTCTATTCAACAATAAATTCTGGTTTCACTTTAAGTTCAATCGCAATCAACACTTTTCTCATCCAAAAAAAGGTAATGTTTTTTATGTTTATTGAAAACATCTTATAAACTGTACTGTACTGTACTGTATCGTCTTTCTTAAACAAGCTAAACATGCTTTTCACAAACTTACTATACTCTTAACACAAATGTATTTTAATGAGCATTAAGTTGTAAAGAACTTATTCTCTAAAATCGTGATCAGACACCTTACTGTGCACCAAAAATGCATCCAATTCTCTTATGAGAACTGTGCAAAAATTTTCAAGTTATCATGTATTCAATAAAAACTTATTTTAAAATTATTAGATTTTTGTTTGGCCTCAAGTTTTATAACACGATTAGGAGGTGATTAACTTGAAAATTATTAAAAATTCATAAGTCATTTAGTTTTTGTCTTCTGTCTTATGACACTTAGTCTGTATATTTATTTTCAACTTTTCACAGATAAAATGAGTAAAATAATGAATAGAGTTTCTCTTTGAAAAATAAAAATCGTGTAGTTTTTGACAGTTTATAGTTTAAAAATAAAAACTTATTATCGATTATTTATGCTTTTATTAATGATCTATGAATATAAGTTTATTTTTAATCTAATTGGAGTAAAGAATGCTTATTACTGAAGAAAATTAATATGTTGTGTGCAGTGTTTTCAAGTCATTTATGATAAAACAAATCATTAATCACTCAATTAATTAAAAGATTTTATACGATAAGCAAATAAGCTTATAATCAATCATCGCTAACAACTTGTTAGTAGTGCTGAACAGTTTATCTATGAAATAACAATAAGGATAAATGTTTTATTTAAGTTCTTATTTTGTCTAATAATTAAACAAAATATAATCATATCACTGTTTAGTTACTTAAAAGGTTTTCAAAAAACTTTGGTCTCTACTAAAATTTTAGTCCAAAGTTAAGAACTATTCCACTCTAATACCAATCAATCCAATTAGTTTTAATTCCATTTCCACTCAAGTAGTTTTTATTAATTGAATGTCCACTCAATAGTAGTTATGGTATAGTATGCATAGTAGTATACGTTCTCTAATATGAATTTATGTTAAAGAGAAAGTACCAGCACTAGATTATGCATCATAATTTATGATGTACTATTGATACTGTACTGTATCACTATAATAACTTTAGTTAACATATTCAGGTTCTAAAGAGTTAAGAATTTTATTTCCTATTTAGGAGTTTTTTTAATAAAGAATTTCATACTGAAAGTTGGAAAAAGTTTGCCAAAAAGTCCGTATATAGTTTATACAATAAACATGATTCTGGTCGTTGTTCTATACTATCTAATGTTCATATTAAGAGGCAATTAATTATAATTAAGCGTTCAATAAGTTATTCAAAGTCATAAAAAGTATGAATAAGTTATAAGAACTAATTATAAGCTAACTATAATGAGAAAATGATGAGAGACTAAAAAATCTCTGCTTAGACTAGAAACTAATGCTTTTAAATTCTAACTCAATTTCTAACTTTTAATTTTTATTTATTATTTATATAATTTTTTATTAAAATCTTCGTGCATTTAAATATTTGTGGGTTATTTTGTAGATGATTAAGATTAGTGCTGTTTCAAATGTAAAATAGGGTAAAGCGTGCAATAACAGGCATTAAAACAGGGATTCGTTAGATTGACCAGAATCTCAATCTGGTTTCGGTGATTTGAACCGTAGCCCCAAATCATAAGTATTTTAAAAGTTACAATTTATAGTTAGTTTAGAACTGGTATACACTCAAGTAAATTAAAAGAGTTTTTACCACTACTAAAAAGCGCTGATACTGTTTATAATTGTAATAATTGCTTCTAATTTATATGTAATGCTGAATACCATTTTTAATTATATTAAATAACTTTATTATTATTTTAATTAAACAACAGTTTCAAAATTTTCTGGACGTTTTAATGAAACCTAAAGCGGGATTGAAACCATTTTGTTCGATTCAAAATGAAGCACAATTTCAGCAAATATTCGCAATGCCCTCAAGTTTGGATTTCATTGAAACGCTAAAAGAGTTGCAGAATCTTTTGTGCAGAACTGACAAATCATTAATATTTCACATGAATCCCATATCAAACTGTTTTGAGTCTCAAAGTGAATCACATTCTTTGAATATAGAAAATTCTTTGAATATCTTCTTTGAAGAAGTATTGTATACAATCGAAAAAGCGAAATACATTCCCGAATCTGAAATAATACCACCGCTTTTAGATAAAGGTCGTTGGATTCAGTTTTCTAAATGGTGGACAGATCAAGTAGAACCTCATCCAAAGAGCAGCTTTACATTGTTAGCTATGCGAACATTTCAATTGGTTGACTCGTTGTCTTCAGATCATGTCATTTGGAAAGCCTTTTACCACACGGTCTTCGAAATCTCAGAAACATTTGCTTATGTTTTAAGAGCTTTTCAGATCAAAGGAAAAACTAATGATAATCAAAACAACTTTTTCACTTCAACAGTCGCTAATTTGTTGTTTCCTGAAGTGAATGATTTCATATCGATCCGCACTTTTAAGCAGTTGCGATGGATTAAGACTATTAGCAATTATTTCTCATTTACTCCTAATTCTCAAGAAGAAACATGTGCTCGAATTGCCTCAACTCATAGCGATCGAGAGTTAAGTGAAATGACTGTTTTGCTTTGTCGTAATCATCCATCCGAATGGGTTTATGCAACCAATTTGGCGGTCAATTATCATGATATGCGCACTAAAGTTAACTATTTAGCGAAATCTCTTTCAGAATTTATTGAAAACTCTAATACAACAGATTTGCGACGTTTTACTAAAAGCAAACAAATGGAAACTATTGAAAACGTTGCCGGAACTGCAGTGGTTTTCACGTTAGCCGCTTCTTATGGCGTCAAAAAGATGTCTTTTGGAGAAATTATGAATTCTTCGTGGCACGTAATTCCTCGCATTTTAGACTCAGTCGACAAATATATCTGTACATCAAGTCTAGAAAAGGGAACATTTATTATACCAAACTATAATCCAAAACCACCCAATCTTAAGACTATGATCTGTGAAATTCCGACCTGGAATTTCACTAATGCTTATTATTGGATTTCAGAACATTTGGACGTTAAGAATATGCTTAATATAATAGCAAACAATGGGTCAGTACATCAATGTGTGACTCCATTGAAATTCATCTCAAGATGGCTACAAATCTGTCAATTAGTTATCGATCAAATATCTTCAAAAAATCTCAGAAACGAAATCAAAGACTGTTATTCAGTGTTAAAAAGGGAATCTCTTTGGACGCATTCCTTGAGATACATTAAGTTTGCGAATGGAATCATTTCATTGATAAATAAGCTCTCAATTGAGAATTCGTGGCCTTTTGTGCGACAGATATGGAAAACTATGAGTTATTTCATTCTCAATCAAATCCCAGCCTATGTGCCGATCACTGATATAATAAAACAAGATGTAGTTCTGCCCGCATTTCTTAATTCTACTCAACATTTAAATAATTCATTGTCTAAATCGAAGTCTTCTCTCGCGATATCGTTGTTAATAAGTTCTTCACTTAATATCAATGCGATCGCGTGGCGAAACTTCTCAAGTGTTGCACTACAAGAAATGATATGTGGAAAGAGTGGTACAAAAAGCTATGACGAACCCACTAAACTACCGGTTATTGTTTCCAACAGTAATATTCCTTTAGACTCACAGCAGGAAAAAACACTTTATGAATATCTCTGTAATGATGATAAACGTCTTGAATCTTTGATCAATGCCTTCGACACTGGAAAAATTGACGCCAAACTCCCTCAACTACAGAAAAATGAATTAAGTAAAGGCGAATGGCTTGAAAAGGTTGCATCAGAAGTGAAGAATGTGACGCCACAGTTCTCCAATATTTACGACTTAGGCTTTAAAATAAATAATGGCAAAAGTGGAAGTATTGTATCACTAATACAGCTGACTAGAGCTCAAACACTTAATGCTGTTATCAAACGTCTGAATGATGTGATCGAAAAGCTAAGACCCAAACTGGGTGAGGGGCCTATCATAGAAGCTTTTCTTCAAATAATGCTCGGACTCGAAAGCTTAAGAGAGTTGGCAGAGAAAGGGCTCTTCGAAATTAAGTGTAATTAACAACTAATTAATCTTTGACTAATACTTAAAGGATTTGATTCTGTATTACAGATAAGTTTCGAGAGCTTATTAAAAATGTGGAAGCAGTTGAAATATTCATGGAATATCATCTCGGAGTCGAACAATTGGCTGTTCAAACAATACTCAGCTCTACAATAGATTTGACTGAATATGTGGCTCAGGGAGAGATTGATTCTAACTTTTTGTGCAATAGAACACAATTATTTGAAGTGTTGTCGATACCAAAAAATGAATTCGGAGAAGAAATCGCTCCGTTGGATATCACATCACATGCTATTTGCACATTAAGTATAGCAGAGAATTATCGCTTCACTAATCAAATTCTTAAGCAGTTAGCTGTGAAAAAAATTATAAACAATGTAAGTCATGAAACTTTTAAACTACTTATAAATTGATCAAAATATGATATAATATATAAATGTTTGTGAATAGTTTGTAAATCTGATCGCAAATGGTGTGCTCACAAAAGCGCATTTACAAAATTCAGACATCAAATCAGCGCTTCAAGGATTGAAAGCAGCGGCAAAAGCGATGCCATATGTTAAAGGTTTTGTCAGTAACTTTTCGTCGTCTCTCGATTTAGATGAAGAGTTAGACAAATTAGACTTAAATGGAAATGGAATTGAATTACTCGGATGTAAGGCAGTATCAATTCAATGAGTTTAATATGTAATTTATATTTATATGAATAATTGAATTTAGCGCCTCAGGCATCCAGAATTTTGGGCAAATTAATGTGCGGACAACCATTGCCAGCTTTGAATAAAGAGATGCAACTGATGAAGGTGTTGGTGAAAAAGCCGTATATTAACGAAGCAGATGCAGCGGCTCTTCCGAGTCAGTTCTGTCAAGACGGCTACAGACAGATTATGCAAATGCAAGGCGGGGCTGTTGTTTGGAACTTTTTGAAACCAATTCTTGCCGGAAAAGTTCTCTATACGCCTAAAAATGAAGTGACAGATGCCATAATGTCTAGAATGAACAGCACTTTTACTTTTATGTCAGGTTTTGTAGACATTTTGCACGCTTGGGCACAAACAATAAGCAGTTTAGAGACCTTTTATCGCAATCCTAACGCTAATCATAGGATAAAGAGTGTAAAGCATTTAATCGTACAATTCCTGGGCAAAGATGTGGACGGACTGTTCGAAGACGTCGATACTTTCAATTTGATTGAACGTCTGGCAAAAGCCGGTGGAATATTAGGTTTAGTCAAATTGGTTGGAAATATAGCTCAATGCGTACATTTGAACCGTTTTATTGGACTTCCGACAGAAATTGAATTGGAAAACGTGGCGCGAAAGCTAACAAAGTCTCATGAATTCGTTGCGGGCATTGTTTTCATGAATTTAGAAGATGGCGGAAATACTTCAACAAAATTGCCCCAAAATATTGAGTACAAAATTAGAATAGACATCGACTTCGTTCCATCAACAAAGGCATTGAAGTCTCGCATTTGGGAACCGGGCCCGAGAGATGACTATCTCACAGATTTGGGTTATTTCAAGGGATTTGTTGAAATCCAAGAAATGATTGACCGAGCAATTACTTCAATACTCATTAACGATACTAAACTTTTTGTTGAACCCGCAGTTCATTTGCAACAATTCCCTTATTTATGTTATGAAATCGATAAGTTTGGAAATTATATAAGAGCTCTCTCTCCTCTCATTACCACAATCGCATGGATTTTCTTAATTGCTTACCTCATTAGAGAACATGTTCTGGAGAGAGAATTACATCTCGAAGAAGTGCTCCGAGTAATGGGTTTAGAACCAGGAGTTGCATGGATGACATGGTCAGTAACAAAAATATGAACCCTTTAGTTATTTCGAAATTTTCTTAATTGATTTATGTTTTAAAATTATAAAATTGCATTCAATTATAGGAAAATCAGTCATAATTGTATTGAATATTAATTAGTTTAAAGTATTATACTGTAAAACATGTGTAATCGAAAGATATCTTAATAGCTTCAAAACATATTTATAGGTTTTTGTTGGGCTTATCAGTTATGGCTTTTGGAACCCTTTGTGGTCTTGTAATACTAAAACTCGGAGGACTGATACCATTTTCGGATCCATTTCTTCTGTATTTATTTTTCATGTCGTTTTGTTTATCACTTCTCATGTATTGGTAAGAGAAAGAACTTTCATATAAATTAAAATAATTTTCACCCATAAAATCAATGATATTTCAGTTATATGATGAGCTCATTCTTTAAGACGGCAACAATTGCAGCACTTTCTGGAATAGTAGCTTATTTGGCTTCGTTTTTGCCATTTATGGTTGCGATTACTTTAGAAAATGAGATGACATATATTCAAAAAGTGTTCACTGTAACCAAATTTAATTTGAATTTCCCAAAAATAAAATGGAACTCATTTAATAAAATAAAATTAATTTCTTGAAAAAATTTGTTACTTTTAGTGCTTTTCGATGTCAACATCTTTTTGTTATGGAATGATGTATATGTCGAGATTTGAAGGTAAGAAAGACTTTGATTTAAAAGATAAAATATAATTTTTATTTAATTGTTATCCAATAAAGTTCAAGGAGTTGGGATGCAATGGACGAACCTATGGCACAGTCCAATGCAAGCCGACTCTATGAATGTGGGAACAGCAATCATAATGATGTTGGTGGACAGTGTCCTTTATTTTTTTATTGCGTGGTATATTTCTCATGTTAACCCACGTAAGCATTTATTGTACAGTATAAAAGATTAAATGCAATTAATTATATATGATAATTGAATGATTGACAGCGGGCAACAACGCTCACCGTCATTCCTGGTATTTTTTCCTAACCTTGAGTTATTGGGGCTGTAATATTGGGCGCAATTCAGATAGTAATCAGTCAAGTATTCAGAACAATACTGATAAATATTCAGTTAGAAATGGCAAGAATATGAACAAAACTCTTGAAGAAAGTAATCCTGGAATGGAATTGCGCGGACTTTATGTGATTTACAACAAAAGCAGGAAAAGCAAACACGTGGCCGTTTCTAACCTTAATCTAAGCTTAAAAGAAGGACAGATAACTACAATGCTTGGAAGAAACGGTGCCGGGAAGACTACAACAATCAATGTTTTGACCGGACAATTACCTCCAACAGCGGGTTCGGTCTTTATTTACGGTCATCCCGTGCCCGAAGAGTTCATGCAGGCGAGAAAACTGCTCGGATATTGTCCGCAATACAACACTTTATTTAATGAAATGACAGTTCGAGAACATCTCCAATTTTATTCAGAATTAAAGGGTTTACTAAACGATGACGACATTGAAGATGATATAAATAATATGCTGCACAGCACAGGTTTGTGGCATTTACAGCATCATCTCGTTAAGCATTTATCAGGAGGTTTACAGAGAAGGCTTTGTGTTGCGCTTGCATTTGTTGGCGGCAGTAAACTCATCATTTTGGATGAGCCCACGTGAGTCACTTCAAACTTTTACAATCCTTATGTTTTGTTCAAAATCTAGATCTTATTATTTATTGCTTCTAAAGAGCGAGTGTGGATCCGGTGGCGCGAAGAAGTATTTGGGATTTAATAGTTCAGCAAAAACAAAGTAGAACTGTACTGTTGACCACACATCATATGGATGAGGCAGAGATCTTGAGCGATGAGGTGGCTGTCATTCATAGGGGGAAATTGCTTTGCATCGGATCACCGCTTCTATTGAAGAGCAAATATGGCTGTGGCTATCAGTTGACAGTATCACGACAGGGAACTGATGACGGAGACAATGACTCCGGCAGATCATCTAATGGACCAACTGATGAGCCGAATGATGTCGAAAGATTGATGGCATTCACAAAGTGTCTCATACCTAATGCGTCACTTGTGGAAGATTATGGCGGAGAAGTGATTCTTGCGCTTCCACAACACGGCAGACATGGCTCTCCTCACGATTACGCAACATTTTTCAGATGTTTGGACGCAAACATTAATGCATTAGGTTTTGGTAGTTATGGGTTAACCAGTACTACACTCGAAGAAGTATTCTTAACATTATGTAATTTAGAGGAATCAAATATGCCTATGGAAGCCGCAAAACTGGCCGTCGCCAGAAAGTTAAGTCATCCTTTGAGTAACGAAGAGTGTAGTCATGATATCAGAATGCATTTGGACCCATCCATACAAACACTTGACTGGACGTGTCCTGAATTGGTCGATGGCTTTCAATTAAAATTCAAACAATTGTGGGCTCTTTTGAACAAAAGATTTATTCATACAATAAGAGACTGGAAGTCTTTATTTTGTACTCTATTCCTTCCCTGTATATTCATTGCATTTGCAATGGGAATGACTTTAATAAAGCCATCCTTTGCTCCTGACCCGGCATTACCACTGGTCCCACTTATTTATGGACATTCAACCATTTCATTCTATAGTATATCAAACTCTTCAGAAGATATGAAACTAATATCAACTCAATTAAATGACAAGACAACTATTACTCCCAATTGTGTTAAACCTCGAGATAACTGGTAGTATAGGTTTTGGTTAAAGAGATTTCAATCATTTAATGAACATTTTTTAGGAAAACGTCGAAGTGTCCTATTTTGAAAGAAATGCCCAGTGAATCAAGTTATCTGCCAAAGCATTTGCAAACATTGGATGGCGACGCCTGGACTACCAATGCGGCCCTCTGCAGATGTAACGAATGTCAGACAGATATGTCAATAATGGCGCCATTAATACCGCTACCGATCGAAACCGGACACGGATTTGTTCACGATTTAAGTAATGTTGAGATCAGTCAATTTCTACTAAGATCTTACTCTGAATTCATGGATCGCCGTTGGGGTGGATGGAGTTTCCATCAAATTAATGATTCCACTAATAATGATAACATTGTAAAGGTTTGGTTTGATAACAACGGATATCATAGTTTGCCCTCATATTTAAGTGCAATAAATAATGCTATCATGAAAGCAAACTTGAAAATAGCTGGTGTGGAAAATTCAAGTCAATACAGTGAGTGATTACATCTGTTAACTATCAATAGTAATAAATGGATGTCTAAGATCTAATATATATTCTGTCAGGAATCACAACATATTCGCATCCGTTGCACATAAGGTCGAGTCAACTCGGAGACCAATCTGTAATGCAAAGAGCAGGTGATGCAGGAATAGCGTTAATCATTTTGGTCGGATTTATTTTCATACCCACAAGTTTTGTCTTTTATATTGTTCGCGAACGTACTTTCGAGGAAAAGCAATTGCAGCGCATTTTTGGCGTCGGAACAGTTCTCTACTGGCTTTCATCGTTGTTATGGGATTTGATGGCATTAATTATTGCGATTGGTTTTTCAGCTGTGATAATATCATGCTTTCAGTTGCCTATATATATGGCTCACTTGAATCTTCCGGCAGTGTTAACATTGCTTTTCTTGTTTGGCTGGGCTATGACTACATTAGTTTATTTAATGGAAAAGCTATTCAATGAGGCGAGCATTGCATTTATGGTTATTTATTGTTTAGCATTATTTATTGGTATTAACACAATGGTTATGAGATTATTAATCGATGTTTTTAAGTTAATCGAAGTGAGTCCTACTTTTCAGTCAACTTTTGAGAGAATCGCAATGATATTTCCTCCATATGTACTCCTCAGTGGATTAGTTGATATTCATCGCAACCAATTGTTTGCTGATATATTCACACTATTCGATCAGGACACTTATGTGAATCCTTTCTCTTTAGACATGTTAGCGCCTTATTATATCACTTTAGCAGTAGAAGGAGTCATCCTATTCTTTGCAAATCTTATATTCGAATATTTCAATTTCTCTTCGTGCAAGACTGAAAGGATTATCAGATCCAATGCACACAATGAAGACAGTGATGTCGCCGAAGAAAGAAGAAAAGTACATCTCAGTGATGGTAATAGTGATATATTGAGAATCTTAGGCGTTACCAAATCTTTCCAAAGCATGTTTGGTAAACGAATAGCAGTCGATAACGTTAGCTTTTCTATACCGCGCGGAGAGGTTTGAAACTTGTTTTGTCAGCTTTAACACAATTCAGTCAAAACCTTCTTATCAATTGTCAAAAATTATATTTCAGTGTTTTGGGCTTTTGGGAGTGAATGGCGCCGGAAAAACAACTCTATTTAGAATATTGACCGGACAGCTAAAACCAACTTCAGGTCAAGCAATCATTAATGGCAAAGACATTCGAAAAATCCTATCAACTAATTACCAGTCACTCGGATATTGTCCACAAGCAGATGCTTTGGATTTTATGTTAACCCCTTTCGAACATTTGACAATTTACGCACATTTAAGAGGAATACCGACACAACATATTCCAACAGTAAGTTATATAACAATATAACATATGAAATAATTCTTAAGCAAAGATTGATTTCTTTTAAGATTGTAAATGAATCTCTCGCCAAATTTCAACTGATGCCACACTCGCAGATGCCTGTCCTCGCTCTCAGCAGAGGAAATAGAAGAAAGTTATGCCTCGCAATAGCAATGCTCGGAAATCCACAATTGGCTCTTTTGGTAAAAATTGGTTTCAATTTATTGAATGTAGAATTAAATTTATTTGTTTGTTAAGGACGAGCCAACCAGTGGACTCGACCCACAAAGTCGGCGATACATTTGTCAAAATATTCAAAATGCAATACGAGACAGACGATCTATTTTGTTAACTTCTCACAGGTATTTCATTCTTTCGTTTTAAACTTATATTAAACTTTATTTTCATTTAATATAATTCTTTTGACAACAGTATGGAAGAATGTGATATACTTTGCTCACGTTTGGCAATTATGGTCAATGGAAGATTTAAATGTATCGGAAGTCCACAGTATCTTAAGCACAAGTAAATCTATTTCTTCATATCAAACAAAAATATGGGCCGTTGTATTACAATACAAGCATTTGATTTGTTTGTGGTTTATTCGGTTTACAAAGACTTAAAGCACATCAAACTCTTGTACTGTAATCAAATACGCCATATATTAAGTTATATATCTCTTAAGTTGATAAATATTTAATAGGTTCGGTTCCGGTTATTTAATAACCTTACGGTTGTCTGAATCTGAAGGCAATTGTAACGATGCCATAAATTTAATGAACCAATGCTTTCCTTCGTGTATTCTCAGGGTTTGTATAATATAATGTCTAAAAGACTAAAAGAGATGTAAGATTCTAATAATGAATAATTGCAGGCACACCACCACACAATGCTTGAATTTAGTTTGCCTTCTAATGACATCCCTCTCTCAAATATATTTGAAAATGTGCAGAAAGCTCAAGAAAATCTCAATTTACAAGACTTTTCCGTTAGTCAAACAACTTTAGATCAGGCATGTGTTCAACATTTCACAAATATTTGATTATTTATTTTGATTCTATTATTCTATTATTTAATTTGAAGGTTTTTGTAAGTTTTGCGAACCAACAAGTCAATGATTATCAGTCAACTATTTCACCAAAAGGTAATTCTGTTTACACTAATCCTACTTTCATCAGTTCGTCCGAACACTTGAATTCAAAAATAAGACAAAACACCGATTATGTGGTTAGAAGTAGAAGTCGTTTGCGTGACATAGAAGACAAAAATCACATAAAAGTTGCGACGAAAAAAGTAAATCATTGGAATATCAATGAAAACACGACTAAATTTTAATTTCATTAAAAAAATTATTACATTTATAATAAAATACTAAAAATAACAAATTAAAAGCTTTTCTAAGTATATATAAAAATTAATGACTTTTCATTCTTTGTGATCCTTTCATTACTTGAAAAACAAAAGACGAGATCTTTTCATAGCAAAGATACATAAGCGCTGTGGTCAGTACAGTCTGGAGTAACTTTGATTCTAAACCTTTGTATAAACCTTGAAATCCATTTCTTTCTACGATTGATGTCATGATTTCGAGCGGAGATTTTCTCTTTGCTTCATCGGTTCCGTACTATACAGTAAATTATAAATTATTTTAATTTGAATTTAAACGCAGATATAACTAAAGCTCGCGATTTGGCACAACTCTGATCATAAAATTATGAATATAATTAACATCTATTTCATAGTTTTGCAAAAGTCAAAGCTTTCTTATCTTTTAAACATTAATTCATATTTTCTAAGAAATAAATAGAAATCAAATGAAGTAATTTTATAGAATATTAAAGATTACTATACTGTACATTCTTGTGCTTTAAATTCTGTGAAATCCTAATTAGTTTTTGACTTTGTTTGCATTGTTTCACTTTTAAAAGCAGTCAATTTTTTTAGATTTGTATCTTTAAAAAGAAAATGAATTAAGACATAAGACATACCCTTTGTTTGGACTGAACCACTTGTAATGGATAAGTGGCAACAGTGCTTATACTTTTAGAAATAGCTCCGAGAATGAAAACAACAGTTCCACTCAATTGCTGTGTTTTCAAAATGGTTTGCGTTTCGCGTTTTAAGAATTCATAAATCATGAATTGAAGCGCAGGATTAGATACCAAAGCAAGAGATGGCAAAGTACTACTCCATAGTCCAGCCATTCCTTCAGCTTTACTCACTTTAACCAAACCATCGATTACTCCTTTATATTGAGGATATTTCCTGAGGTGTTCGTCTCCAGTCC
>JAQGCH010002095.1:0-13561 GCA_034699485.1 Nanhermannia elegantula
AATCTGTTTTTATCGACAGTTCACTCAAAACTTTGTCAGCATTTCGCAATTTGATACTGGATATATCACAGGTCTGTGTATATTTATATTTTGATTTGTATTCAAAGTCATAATCGTATACTTTCGCGAAAACAATGATTTAGAGTTCAGAACTTGAAGTGATTTTGGACTCATTGATAGATTCATACTTTGAGCTGAAATGTTGGGAAACCCAATGATTTTGAGTTCAGACCTAAGTCTATCGATATGTAAGGTAACTTGTTTTATATTCTATACTAAATGCTTGAGCTTTTCTTGCATTTAAGCGATCAATTGTAATAAAAAAATTGCTATCATATGCATTACTAGAATAAATTGAAAAAGCATCTAATATTAATTTAATATTAGGAGCAGAATATGCATTCAAATACAGCTTTTAATTGAGTTTATTACCAAAACCGGACATTCTATAGTCCGGTTAGACCCACTACCGTAATCAGCTTTATTTTTGTTATAGGGGGGCTAAATCCTAAAAATTGTCTGTTAAGATCAAGATTTATTGAGTAAAACATTTTAAATAATATAATTTTACTAAAGTAATGACTTTTAACAATTTTAATATTAAAATTATCTAATTTTATTGATAAAGCTTTTCAAATTTCAATTTAAATAAGGCATTTCTAATCTTTTGGGGAAGCTATAGCCCCCTAGCCTCTCCTCCGGTTAAGGCTGTGGTTAGGCCTCTCTTCTGCCACCCAAAAAGCACACTGCAAAACCGAACAGGAGGTAACCCTGGATTAAACACCAGTGCTGGAATCTCTGCTCTACAGTACATGCAAATTAAATTATATTATGAATTAGACTACACATTTATTTGTTTTATATTTTATATATCATATATATTTGATCATATTTGCACAAGGTAGGTCCGGACCTTTGGTGGGGGGGGGGGGGATCATTTCGGATTTCTCATAAATTTGAGGGGAGCAAAACTCTCCCGATTTCGGATTTCTGAGACAATTTTTCTCAAAACGCGTTTTCCAGTCAAAAAATGACGATTTTTTACTTTCAAAAATTGTTTTGGAAGGAGATGAACCTTTAGGTAATCCTATGCCTTGCGCAGGTATTTATTTGATTAATTTTCATAAACTCAAAAGTTTTTCAATGAAGAAATACAATAAATGAATTAATTAACTTTTGCAAATTATCTAATTTAGGCTCAAAGTCGCATTTTATTTAATTATAAGTCTTTGAGTAAGATCTCGATTAATTCTAGAATAATGTACAGAAATTTCATTAATTATTTAAAGTGAAAACATATGACAATTCTTCAAAGTTTATCATTTTAGTTGTAATACAAGACTATGAAAAATAGATAAAAGTGAGAAATTTTGATAATTTATCAAAAATTGCATTAACTAATTAAAAATGAAACTCTTTTTCTGTGAAACACAATAAAATACAGTATATTTTGATATACAGTATATTATTGCTCGCAATTGCACTAACAATGACCAGACAATGATAAGTAGGACTGCGTTAATTAGCTTTAAATGCTTTTTGTGATAATTGAGTCATTAGAAACACTTCATCTATTTTGGAAGAAAGTATTTCATAGCATTACTTTCAACTCACTGAAAACTTAAGTCTTCAGATACCACATGCAGGTCACATAACTTATAACTAGTGTTGTTTCTGTTCCACGTTTTTCATTTCGATTCTGTTTTAAGAATTCAAATCAAATATCATTTTACTTTTCAATTTCTATTCCTGTTCTGGGATCAGAAACAACACTACAGGAAAATAAAGCTGAAAATAAATATACGGATAAATATATTATTATTCAAATCTAACCATTCTTTGTTTTGGACATAGTTTGCATTTATGTACTGTATATTAGTAATACAAATCTCATCACATGGAATGGGAGTGGGATGACAAAAAAGTATGTGGAATGGGATGGGATTAAATTTCAAACCATGGGATGGGAGTGGGATTTGGATTAAAAATTCTAATATTTTGTATCACTACTGAATATCTCAGTATATGTTGTATCTAAAGTTAGAAATGATTTGATGTTGGAAACCATAATTAAATGAACACCTAATCCAATTAGACTAAGTTTATGTTAATTGCATTTATTTACTCATGTAAAGTGCTGCAAATCTTTGGAATCAAAACAATAGTAAATGTTGTTTTGTTTCAATGCATGAACGCCTACTTTTTAATCAAATTCAATGCAAAAATTAGTGCAGTCAGGCGTTCATGCATTGAAACAAAGCAACATTTACTTCTTATTTTAATTCCAAAGATTTGCACAGCACTTTACGATCACAAGTATTTTGCATTTTTAAAACCATTGCTTATGCCTTAAAATCTATTTATACAAAGTTAAACTTCAACAACACTAATATCACTGATAAAACTCTGCATTCACAGTAAAACATAAGATTTGTAATTCATGTAATCTGAGTCTCCCTCTAAAGGACAGATTTGTTAAATTGCTTGTAATCAAAGTCAGCGCTTTTATTTGACAAAATGTTTAATTCAATATTTGATTAACAAATAATTTTATTAAAACTCTAAAACTAAAAATATTGCAAAGCTTTTGAATATAACACAAATGAACATTATATGTAAACATTATTCAAAGGTTCTTAACTTTAAAAGACGATATTAATGGTATAATTGGTATAATAGGCTTTTTAATTAATTTGTCAATTATCAAAGTCTCATATATTTAATTAATGTTTTGTAAATCCGTTAAAAACTTGTTTCTCAAGATTCTGTAACATAAACTTCAGATTTAAAAAATTTTCAGCACATCGAGTCTGCATTTTGTAATCTGATTGAAAATTGTATTAATTAACTTGCAGTATAGCATAACTATTATTATCTTTTTGTTTGAATAACTTTTCCAAACATTTATTAACATTTAATAAAATTGAAGTCCAGATCAGTACTCGTATAATATGTGAATATTAATGCATAATATTTACTCAACGTTAATAGGCACTGAATAGGCGTACACTTAGAGGCAAAACAGTTTTATTGTGTGCCAAATGAGCAAATAATGAGTTGGTGTTTGATTAAAGTAATAAACAAAATCAATACATTAGTATAATATTAGAGCTGAGAGACTCTCATTTCCCTCATTTCTATAGCGGTTTGCTCTTAAGGATAAAGAAAAGTCTCAATACTTTTGCAACAAATTTAGAATTATATAACTCTTAATTACTGTTTGTTTTCCAAGAGTTTAATTAAAACAATGATATGATTTTGGTTTTCGTACATTTATTTGCGGGCATTATCTGTTGTGCGGGCTCTCAATGGGCTCACAATATTGGAGTTACAACTCTAGTGATGAAAATAGCAATTTACAAATTGATACCAAAAAAAGTTGAGTACATTTGGAACACAGTTTCGCTGTTTCATCAAATAATTAGTTCATTTGTTGATTAAATGCTAAACATTTTTAATTAAATTATTACTAAAAACATGTGAAACAGTGATCAAAACGATGGACATCTCATTCAAAACTATATTTATATTATTATTACATATAATATATAGAAATTAATTGACGAATAGTTTCATTAATTATTAATTAATTATATAATAAGTATTATAAGTATTATAAGTATTGAAGACTTGATGTCTTCGCCAACACTGCCATCAATGTCTTCATTGGACTCGTGCTCAGTCTCGTCGTTGACATCAATGTCTTCAAAGTCTTCAATGTCTTCGTTGTCTTCTTTGAAATATATGTTGAGTGGTATTGCAATTGGTTTGTCATTTGGCTCAAGAATGGGAACCATTTATATGCGAAGACGATTGATGTCATTCTCACCTAAACTTATGAATTGGACTAAAAGTGAGTCAAGCATTGGATGTGTTTTGCATTTTGTTTTTCTTTTTAAAGCATATGTTGTGATGTCTTATGTCTTGTGTCTAAATGTGATCAACTCTTATACCTCTCATGCCATACACTAGTAGTCTATTTCGCACTCAAACCAAAGTCTCTCACATTCTCCGTTTGGCTCTAATTATAAATTATAGTCTCTTTAAAAGCTATTTAGTGCTCAAACTCTTGAACACATCTCTGTATGTCTTTTAATTAATTATAAGTTTTCTCTAAATATCAGAGACTAAGTCATTATAACTATTATTAATTATTAACTATTATTAATAAAACGTGTGATTAATTAAATGAAAGCAATAAAAGTTTAAAATAGTTATAAAAACATTGAATTCAATTGTAATGTGATTTCTATTCTCATCTTTTAAGCACTAAATTATATAATATATAAAAGTTTTTGATTTTATTTAAAGAATAAATTTTGTCATTAGTTTTACTGTTATTATAATATTAAGTGCTCTCAAAAGTTAATGTTTCGCACTTTAACCAAACGGCTCTCATTCTTATAATAAGTTCAGTAAATATTTAATGAAAGTGTAGAACTCGTGCCAAATAGAAATATAATATATAATACATATTATTGATTATTAGAATTTATTTTCTTGAGTTTCGTTTTAATGGTATTTCAATGGAATGAGAGTCTCATTAATTGCCAAAAAGTTCTAATAATAATTGTCTGACTTGAAGTACTCTTTTTTTCAATGAATGCCTCACTGTTTGAATGAATGATAAAATAGTTTATTAAACAATGAATGGCTACGACTCTAACAGGAATGCAACTCAACAACAAACTAATTTTAACATTAATTCTGATAATCAAAGTCTACTAAAATGCCAGCAATTGCTTGAAATTGTTAATCAAACTGATACTGAAGGTGAGAATGATTTCCAACTCTTTCTTAGTTTAATATTAATTTGTTTTTTGTGATTTTCAATATAAATAAATAATTGACTTTATTTTAAAGGAAAAGTTCGCCAAATGTTAAATACTTGTGATATAAATACTGTGATTTCAACCATAAATATGTTGATTCAGGTATTTTTGAGAATCCAACTTATCATTAGTTGGCAACTAATGTTTTGCGACACTATAGGAAACTAAACCTCTATGTTATGCTCTCATTTGTTTATATAAAATAAGGTTAATGTTTATCCCTATATACTGTGTCTTTCATATTATTAAAGTCATATAATCATCAAATTTAGACATCTTTAGAGTTCAATCAGTTCTCTGATTTGGATTAAAGCCAATCTCACAGATAAAACGAAATACTTGTCTCAGAAGTTATATATTCAGCAAAGAATTTTTATTTTTGATTTTATCGCTGTTAAAATAGCGCTTTTCTCAGTCGCATTCCTTTTTCTTAAGTTAAAGTTGGCATTAATTAAAATATGATTACTTTAATGTCGCGAATGCAGTGGTTGTCATTTCATTTTTTGGCTATTTATTCAATAATAATAATTATTATTGAATTTTCTTTTTTGTAATCAACTAAACATATAATAGGATGAAAACATGGATAATATGAATATACTGCACAACGCTCTGCTAATCGCTAAATCGATTCTTACCGCAGAATCAATTGCTATAAGAAAAGAAAGAGCTCTACTATTTATATCAGATGATAATTTGATGCGGGATTTACTGCGTTTAGAAGAAAGCTTCATAAAAAACCACATTATTCACGAGCCTGTTATTGACATTTATTATCAGGTTATGACAAAAATATCTTTACGTGAGTTTTATTACTTCATAGAATCTGTTGACTATATTTATATATAAATTAAATTATGATTTCAGACAAGAAGTTTTCATATAAAATTCACGCCAACCATAAGTCATCATTAGTGAACCCGTTGTGTCTTTTGGAGCGATGGAAACACAAACCCAAAATAGTTATCGCAATATTCAGTTATCTGAAACACTTACTCAAAAGTTGTGAGTTATGGTTAATTGCAATGTTTATTGCCCTTTAATGTATAATATTTGATACAATTCTCTAATTTCACAGCATTATGTGCACCGATTCTATGCGCAGATTCTAATGAATCACTTGGAAATGTTAATTTGAATAATGGATTAATAAATATAATTTATGATATTTTATGCAATTATAAAAGCATGTCTTATACTTCAATTCATGCCATCGAGACATTAGCTATTATTTGTCGATGCAGTGAGTGTTCACTTGTGTTCTTTATATGTGAACACAATTACTATTTATTCATTTTTCTGGTTTTATTTCAGAAGAAGGAATTGTGGCTTTACTTAAAATGGTTTCATTATATATAACAATACTTGTTAAGCACTTTGAAGAATGTCGTCTTTTATTCTTAAAACCAAATGCAGATAAGAAGCACATACTTAGAAGCTTACGCTTCTCTTACAGTATTTTAGGAGTATATCTGCACTTATCATACATAATGTCAGGTCGAGAACATCTGATTCATTCTTCTATAGATCAAAAGGTTTTATTATTTATGAACACTATTTTAGAGAAGAGTATCAGATCAGAAAAGGCTCAGCACTTGGATAGAGTTTTCTTATTGTCGAGTATGGTTATACAGCGCTGTCTCCAACCATTGCCATTACCGCTCTCTTCACACTTCAGTCCATATGTTTTTGAAATACCAATCAGTCGAGAGTTACTTAATAAGAAAGAATCTCATCATTTATGTGATGGAAACGAATGTAGTGTTGAAATAGATGATTACGACTATTATGCTTCCGATCAAAGCGATTCAGATAACGAATCTAATCCTCAAAACGATAACGAATCGATTGCATCCAATTCTGATTCTGAAGATATTGTTTCATATGAACAATATTTTCCTGAATTAAAGCTTTTTGACTGGAATTTTGATACAAATTCAAATCAGATATTATTAAATGAATGCAGTGATGAGTCACTCGATAGAAAAAGTAACTTAAAAAGTTGGTTCTGCAGTTGCTTTACTAATAGCCAAAATAGTAAAGATTCTTCTCTTCAACATCAAGAGCTTACAGACACGAAAACACGTGAAAATTTTAACGATTCTAATGTTTTGCACGATTGTAAAAAAGACTCAATTGATGTAAAAGAGCTTATTCTTAGTGCAAAAGAAGAGAAAAGGAAAGACTTATTTATGGAAACAGCTGATTGGCGACACGTTTATTCTTCTATGGCTTCAAAGACTATAAGTATTCAACCACTCCTTACTTTAACAGAACCGGACTTATCCGGAAATATTGGAAACACTAAATTAGAACCTCTAGAAGTCAGTGAATCTAATGATATATACGAACTCACGAGAAACAAACTCATGGAACACATTCGCGAGCGATTCAATGCAAATAACGACAAAACAATCACAATTTTTGACATCGAATCAGAATATCATTGTTGTAAAGATAAGTTACAGTTTGATTCGCGATTCGAATGCGGAAATTTGCGTAAAGTTATTCAAAACCAATTAACGACCAATGAATACACTCTTTTGCTTAATTCAGATATGAATACTTATTCTCACGTTCAGTGGTTTTATTTCAAAGTTTCTAATATGAAAGCAAATGTCGAATATTTGTTTAATATTATAAACTGCGAGAAACAGAGCAGTCTTTATAATGAAGGACAGCGTCCTATTATGTTCTCGTGTAAAGAATCTCTCGCTTGCGATAAACCCTTTTGGAGAAGAGTTGGCTATTCTATAGCTTATTATCGAAACCATTACGTCAAAGACAACACAATCTCGAGTGTAATGAATGGCAAAACCTTTTATACGCTAACATTTAAAATAAAGTTTTCCTTTGAGAATGACGTCTGTTATTTAGCATATAATTATCCGTACAGTTATACGTATTTGAATAGTAATATACACTTTTGGCAAAATTGTCACAACGTTTCAAATGTGTATTTCAAACACCAAACACTGTGCACTTCGTTGACTGGAAATGATGTGCCGTTAATAACAATAACGAGCTCTAAAAAGACACAAAAGCGAACAGTTCCTCAATATGTGTTTCTGATGGCTCGCGTACATCCCGGAGAATCCAATTCTTCCTGGATTTTGAAGGGATGTATCGATTTCTTACTGAGTGACAAAATATCAGCGCAAAGATTACTCGAGAGATATGTATTCAAAATAATACCAATGATAAACCCGGACGGAGTCATCAATGGCTGGTAAGTCCTCTCTTTGTTTTGTTCGTTTATTAGATTTAATATATTTTCAAACGTTCATTTATAATTTAGTTCTCGTACTGGAGCACAAGGCGAAGACCTCAATCGTCAGTGGTCTCGACCTAATCCTCTCTTACATCCGACAATATTTCACTCAAAATCTCTTCTCAAATATTTGAGTCATATCTCAAATAATTCTAATCCTATAATAACAGTTGACTTTCACGGACACTCGAGAAGGAAAAATATTTTTCTTTACGGCTGTTCACCGAAAATGTCGTGGAAAAAGAGAGATCTTATGAAAACTGATGATCAAAGCTATTTAGCTCTTCCTTTAATATTGAACTCAATAGCGCCTGCTTTCAGTCTTGAGAATTGTTGTTATTCTATAGAAAAGAATAGAGAAAAAACTGCGCGAATATCTATTTGGCGTGAATTAGGACTCAAATTGAGCTTTACTTTGGAATGTTCTCAAGCGGGTTGTGATCAAGGAATCTATAATAACATGCATTTGGGAATCAATCAATTGACTGAAATGGGATCAAAGTTTTGCTCCGCATTATTAAAACTTGAATTCATTCACGATTGTGAAAGTTCGCGACCGATTCCCATCGTTCCCAAAGAATTGTTGGTCGACGCCAATGATATGTAAGTAATTGTAGAATTATATCTATCAATCGCATAATTGAACCACTATTTCCACATTTTTTTGATTCAAGATTAAACAAAAGTGAAGATAATTCAAGTGAAGACCAAGAAGAGAACGATTCCTTTTGATTTTATTTTCATGTCTAGTCATCGCTTTATTAATAAACAAATAATAATAATTCCTTTTCTTGAGCTTAAACTAATATTATAGTCAACGTATTATTACTGTATTTACTGTACAACTACCACTTTACTATTTTAAAAGGCTCTGTAAATAACACAAATAACTTTTTTTAATATATTACACGTATTTAAAACTAATTTTTAAGAGCTTTATATACTGTATATGTTTTTAATAAATGCAGATTAATTATTGTTTTAATGTTAAATAGATTTATTATTTCTCCTATTTTTAGTTATTATTAATGTCAAAAACAATTCAAAAAAACAGTGATTTAATTGTGAGAAAAAAATTAAAAACTTTAATCAAATTAATAGTTTTTATATATATAATAGTTATTTAAAATATACATTTGCTTTAAAATTGATTGATAGCGAACATAATAGAGAAAAATCAATTGATTATTAACTATAATATTAAAAGTTAGTCGATGTCCACAAATGATGATGGAGTGGGTGTTTCCAAAGGCACGAATTGACTCATTTGACTCGGAGTTTCAATACCTATAGTCTCTTCGTATTCGTCTCTCTTTCGTGAGAGATCTGTATCAGACGTCGGCTCCAATACATGAGTTTTTGATTTGCTTTTCTTTTTGGTGCGTCTTTTCTCGCCATTTAATTCTAAAGTTTTTGGTCGGCGCGACTTTTTATGGCTCACTTGAGGACTGGTGTCACCCAATAAATTCTCATCACTTTCTATTATAGGAGTTTTTGTTTTTTTGTGTTTCTTTTCATCTGATTTTATTTTTTTGCCGCTCTTCTTCTTGAGCTCTACTTTATTGGGCACAGAATTTCTTTCACTGTTTTTATAACTAATATTTTCTGATTCACTCAAAGTCACTCTCGCCAGAGCTCTGTGAGGGTCAGAAAATGATTGGTTTCCATTCGATTCTTCATCGCTTTCGAAATCATTGATGTCAACGCCTTCAGGCATTTCTAATCCTTTAATAGTCACCTGTTGTTGAGCTTCCGTTTCTTCTTCCTCTTCATACGAACTTTGTTTTTGTCGAACTTTTTTGCTTTTCTTATGTTTAGTCTTTTTCAAGAAGTTTTCAGATGAGAGAAGACCGGGAATCAAATTATTAGCGCCAACACTATTAACAACTGGTTCAACAAACACTTCTTGTGCGGCTTCGATGTCGACCTCCTTTTTAGAGCTCCTCTTTTTCTTTTTGTTACGAGATTTCAAATAATTGGGATTATTATCGTGTTCTGCTTTTCTGGCCTCTGACGCCATCTTATTCTTTTGGATTTCTTCTTCAGTGGGCGTTCTCTCCAACTCTTGTGCTTCACTGTCATGATCTTTAACGAAAGTCATTTCCTCTATTTTTTCGTCATCGCTATCGCTTTCATCGAATTCCACAAATGGCAGATCGAGTTCAAGCCCAACAGGTATCGGCACTTTTCGCTGTGCTTTGGCGGCCACTGGATTCAGGGCGTATGCATAGAATAGCTGTTCCAGATTTATGTCTTCACTTTTGATTATTTGAATTATTTGTGATAAACTGGTGGCCCTTTCCTGTACTTCTAAGTCTTCGTTTGTTAGAAAATGTGGTAAATGTTTGTTAATTAGTTCATCACAGAGTGTAAAAAATTCATCGCTTTTATTCTTTGCCATCTTTGACAATAATTTTGAGGCGTTTTGTAAGAATACGGAAGTTATGTGAGGCGGAAAAGCAGTTGTTGTTAACAAATGCATTAAAGTTGAAGTTTGGTCAGGAATATAACTAAATCAGAATAAATAAAATTAGTAACCATTCAAGTCATTATTTTGAAAGAAGTGAACCCACTCAGCAAACTCTCCACAAATCCAAGCGGCGGCATAAAGAACTTCAGAAACTGAAGAATTGTTCAAAAATAGACGAGAATTTTCCAATAATATGGCCTTTAAATGAACCACAATATGAATAATATTGACATATCTGCATATTGTTCGAGAATTACTTACCATATGTCGTGTAACGAAGGGTCGAATAGCTTCCACTCTAATCGCAACGTCAAGTAGTTGTTGAGCAATGAGTCCGCCGTGTTCTGTCCCGCCCTCAACACGAGACAATTCAACTAAAACGGTTATATACCTGAAAACAATATATTATACGTTATAAATAAATTCAAATTCAAACAAACAAAGCATACCATTCAAAGTTCGCAACAAACTGATAATCATTTTGAGAACAAATGTCAATCAATTTAGAAATAAGTTCATCTCTATATTTATTTCCCATTTGGCCTTCAGTTACATTTGCGATAAGTTTCTGCACGATTTCCATCAGATTCTTCTTCGTCACCATTCCGTACAACAAATCAAGAGCTCTGAAAAGAGAGGCATTAATACTCGATGAATGGCTAATTGCTGACATACATACCTAAGTCTGATTGACTCGTCCTTATCGTCCAAACACGTGAGCACTAAGTCTTTGTGCGCCTGAACGCTCTTCGGATGAGTTTTAAGGATTTTACTCATAGCTAAAAGTCCTAAATATTTAAGATTTTGATCGGAATCTTCGATCAAAATTCTCAACTTTTGAACGCATAGTTGAATAGAAGCGTTATGATTGGGTAAACCACTGGATATGGATATTAAAACAGCGATCACAGTGTTAATGCATTCGTAAAGTAATGACATCGCAGATGTGCTACACGTAGATTAAAATGACAATTAAAAAATAAAACTAAATCAAAGCATTGGAAATGATTGGAATTAAAGGAGGAGAGTGATTGGTCAGAGACTTATCAAAGAAGAACTAAAAGAAGGGTCACGTAATCATGTAATGACATAACAAATAGATAAACATTCGTAATAACGTAATAATGTAATTACCTGTGAATTAAATTAGTAAGTGGTTCTATGAGCTTTTTGCCTAATCGGGGTTCTAGTGGTGTCAGTGCACCGAACTGTAAACGAAAACAATTTTTATTCAATCAAATCATATGTGTCTCAAATAAATCATAATAAAAATTAAATTAAACTTTTGTAAAAAGCGAAGCGAAATGCTATTTGTTTAGCAGTGGCAGCGATTCATTGAACACAATTTCATGACATTTAAAAGTCTAATTAAGCTTCTGATCAGCTTTTCTTCTAATGAGGATATAATGGGATTATAGGAGAGGAATGAATATAACACTTAAATATCAGTTATGAACCGATTGTTACCTTCTTATAATAGAAATAAGTGGATGACTAAGTTTAATACCCAATAAAGGTTCAAACTGTGTCATTACACCAAACTGAGCAAAAATAGAGACAGTTATGAGATATGATGATTGAGGTCATGAGGAGGAAAGAAGCGCCACAACAAGCATATGAATGAAACATTTGAAACATTTAAAAGATTTACAGTTTTACAGTCTTCACAATATTTTAAATAATTGATTAGTTATATAATTATTAAAAAGTTTAAATACTAGTAAATAATGGCAATAACAGTATAATTATATACCAATTTGATAATCTTAATGAGCATCCAATTATTTGTAGAATTAGTCATCAGTTTGAAGAAAACGGGCGCTAAAGACAAATAGTTTTTGGGATTTTTTCGGGCCAACTCACAAATCACATTAACAGCAGCTGATTGTACTCCTGATTAAATCATTATTTAGTGATACAGTACAATAATCATGTAAATCATGTTTCAGACCTGGATCCGGATCTTCCAACTTTTCTTTGAGACGCGGAAACGCGGGCTTAAGAGCTTCGGGAAACTTAAGGAATATTTTATACATAAGTAGAACCGCTTTTTTGCGCAAATAGGGTTTGGTTGAAGTGAGAAGTGTTAACACATCGTTTGCTAAATCACGGCTTATATCAGTTGAGACAAAACACGACAGACCACTCATCGCACAGCCGGCGTCGTACATGTTCTGCGAGTTTAAGTCCTTTACAGACGATATTAATATTAGGGATCAGTTTGAAAATGAGTCAAAACAATGAATCAAATAAAATGTGAATACTTTTCTGATCATATTCGTGGTTAACATCATTACTTCGGTGTTCTCGTGAAAGCTTTGAGACGCAGCCAAATATCCGATTCTCTGATCGATTCAATTAAACGCATTTTTATATTTCAATGTATTTCAAACACTTATCACTTACTTTATAAGTGAATTTCGTAGAACTCATCACTTCAATGATGTTAAATGCGGACCAACTGATGTCATAGCCCAACATTTCCAACTATTACAACAAATTTGTGGAATTGTTATTTCAAAATAGATATTAATAAACAATAAGTGAATCAAAACTCATACATAAGTCAGTTTCGCGACCGCATTGGCTTTGACTGAAATATTTTCTTGTCTTAACTCTTCTTTGATTTCTTCAATACATTGAGAAATATATTTTGTCTTTAATAGAAAGCAAATGATTAATAAAAACAAATAATTAGTAAATCAAATGAAATGAGACCTCATTTTCCTTATTATTACGAATACCGCGAACCAAATCAGACAGATTTTTATCGAAAATTCGGTCAAAATTTCCCTTAACTTTTCTTAATGTCATTTCTTTTGAATGTATTTGTGTCACAATTGAATCAAATATGGATTCAATTGTTTCATAACATAATCTTTAATGAAAATATTGATAGTTTTGATAATTTTCACAAAACTGTTACACATATTGATATCATTGCTATCAGTACTAAAACACCCAAATATGCAGTAATACTAATGCTTA
>JAQGCH010002096.1:0-13560 GCA_034699485.1 Nanhermannia elegantula
TCAATTATAGAAAAGGTATTCAAATGTTTGTTAAGTTTTAAAAATTAATTTTTAATGTTTTAGTTATGGCTCAGAATTGAGTGAAAGATATGTTGACATCAATTGTGTGCAAATTGAACGATGACTTGATTCTGAAGACTTTGGCCACAGACAGGACATACAGTACACACCAGTGCTGTTAAACTTATCAAATATATAAATAAATTGCGATTCAGATGAATGTAAAGTATTTCTGACAATAAAATGCTTTTCAGTAAATATAAAAAATATGCAAAATTGCAGTTTAAGTAAACATTTTAAGCGAATGATTAATAAAAGAATATAAACTAATTTGTAAACAATTTTAAAATAAATAAATAATATATGACTTCAGGAAATACTTTATAGTTGAAAAAGACATTGGAATCTAAACAATGCTTTGATTAACAAAAATAATAACAAATTAAACTAAACTACAGTTATAATAGTTATGAGATATCGCATAACTATTTCATTCATAATCAATAAGAATATAAGTTTTAAGTTTCACTTTATTACAAGTTTTAAATTGAGTGCAATATTAGAAGTAAGTGATTGTTCTGGTGTTTAGTTTAATAGATATTGAAGTTCTGTTACTGAAATAAATAAATTGTAAAATATCTGCAAAAGTAATACAACTATTTATAGTTAAATTTGATTTTACGATTAGACCACTTTTAGTAAGTTATTCATAAACTTTTCACTAAAATAGTAATAAAGTCTTAAAAAATTGATCTCTAATATTGAGGTTATATTTAAAGTGAAACCATTTTTAAACTTTTGTACAAATATTTTATATAAAATTTAATTTACTATTAGATTAATAACTATTTCATAATTATTGGAAAAGTTTTGAATAAAAGTGAATATAATTATCAATAATGAGTCGAAAATATTTGACTGCATTTCTAATAATATCAATGATTTTTATCACTGAATCCACTGAAAGAGGTCCCAAATTCTGTGACGAGAATTATGTCGATTCTGTTGTATTGGAGGCAAATTTTTACAGAATAACACGCAATAAATGGATTGCAGTCTATAATCAAGAGTTTCATAACGTATCGGATTTCAAAAAGAATAAGTATTATTCTGAAAGTAAGTTGTTTTTTATGACAATTCATTTAATAATTATTTTGTGATTATTCGTTTTTATTCAAAAATAATAGAGAATGCGATTAAGCGTTCGAACAGTTCTGATAATTATGAAATCTCTGCAAATTCTGCTGGAATTTACGATTTCATTAAATTGATTTATGAGCCGAAAAATGATTTCCTTTTAGTTGCATTATATGACTCAAAATCAGGATTTCAAAGGTTTTCTGTGAAGACTATTGAGAATATGGTATTTATAACTATTTTTTGGTGGAAAAAGACTCATAAGTATTATGTTGTGGCAGAAAATAGAAGTGATTTATATAATGGATTTGTATATGAATTCATTCTAACACAACCTGAAGACTGTTTCGTTCCAACAGTGAGTTCTTTTATATATATTTTTCATACAATTTTTAAAAAATTAATTTTTCGTGATCTTTAAAGCATAAGAAAGTTATTGAATTTTTTGGATGTGAACCAAAGAAAATAATTACGATATTGAAATCAACTGAAGGAACTATAACTTCAACCTTAACAACGTATTCCTATATAAGCTCAACAATTATTTCAAATTCAACAAATTCCTATATGAGCTCATATATAATTATATTTTGTTTGATTGGATTTATTCCTATATTTATTGTTATAATTAGGGTCGCGATGTTCAAGTACTTAACTATCTTTTATTATAAATGCTATCAAGTCTAGGGTTTCAGATATACACGAAAGGCATAAAAACTATTTTTAGGTTAATTAACTATTAGGTGATAACTATTTTAGGACTTTTGTAAAATGTGTTATAATAACTAATTTACAGCTTTCATGTTTATACTTAAAAAAAATTGCGCGAAAATAATTATTAAAAATTGATTTGACTCCAAAAATGAGTGCAAACAAATTTCAATTTTGCAGAAAACCAATGCATTTGACCTCACCTTGATTTTAAGGATTTCCTGAAAGATTCCACAATTAAAAATATCATTTTCTAAGAATTTTGACATCAAATAAACGCATTTTTTTAAAGCAACTATTTGTCGATTTTCAGTCACATTTTTAGGCGCCTAAAACACAAAATGACACTTTAAGTTTTCCTCCCTGGTAATAATTTAATATTTTGTAATTACTTAAAGTCACCTAAAATTTGAATAATGCCACCAAATTGCACATACTTTTGTGGTCCAATTCTCATCCCTTTGATCTATTGCATTAGTGAGATATCATCACTAATGAGCATTAACTCGATTCTAAAAATTAAAATAATTGAAGAAAAATATCTAACTATCATTATTTACATGCCTCGTATTTATGATTGCAATTTATGATTATTTTTACTGACGAGTGTGTCTTTCTGTTAATATTATTTTCTAATTGTGTTTAAAATAATGATCCTATTTCTCTATCATTGTGTGAATTGATTATTCACTTAGTATAATAAGAGTATAACTCGTAGTTTACAGCACTTTTAAATAATAATTATCAGCTATAATAACATGTTTATTATTTAGAAAACTTATTTTATATAAAGATATAATAATTAAAAACAAGTATATAAGTTAATATGTTTTGCATTTTTCAATCAGGCATTCGTTATTTTATAGTATTTAATGTAGTGTTGGTTCCGTTCCAAGTTTTTTAATTTCGTTCCGTTCCTATTCCGTTCTTTTGAGAATTTTTAATGACGTTCCAGTTCCGTTCCCGTTCCAGAAACGGAATCAATACTAATTATAACACATTTAATGCAGATTTAAAATATATTCAAAGCATTAACTAATTATTTAAGTTTATATTTAATAAAAGCCGAAACTCTATTCATATAAATCTTTGTTTAAATTATTTAAGTGCTAATCAAGTCTATACCAAAGCTACAATTTATATTATCTTCCCAATAATAGCATTGCAAACTTCTAATATTCCATTCATTTATTGTTTATGTAATTTGAAACCTAAAATGAAACATTCAATTCTTTCCCTCATTTTATAAAGCTTTACAGTAATGTATATGATTTAATTTCAGAGTTGATTACGTTCTTCATTTCATTCCGTTCCGTTCCTATTCCGCTCTGTCCAATTTTTTTTGATTACGTTTCGTTCCTATTCTGTTCCGTTCTTTTGAGTAATTTTAACGACATTCCAGTTGAGTTCCAGTTCCCGGAACGGAATCAACACTAACTTAATGCAAGGTTTATATAAAGCATAAATTAATACTAAGTTTATAAATTATATTATGAAAAACTTAATTTTTGTAAACATCTATACTATTAATTTTACAAACCTCTCCTTGTTCTACATGTTTTGTACTGGAGAGTGAAATCCGTACGAAATGTTTTTACTATACGGTACTGAACGGAAATATTAATTACGGAACTGTACTGTACGGAAATTTTTTAATTCCCTAATACAGATACTGTACTGATTTTTACTGAAAATTTTATTGTGTACCCAATGATGACACGTTTACTCACATGTTTCTAAGTTGAGTATACTCTGAGTATTCTAAGCGTGAGTTCACTATAACCAAACAGTTTTATATGGGTTTAATTCAATTTTTCTTGAAAAATGTTGACTATAACCAGAGATACGCTATAAGGGGGTTCACTATAAACCGAAATAACTTTAATACCATTTATATTAGTAAAACAGTATAAAAATGTAATGAATTATTTATAATCGCTTATTGATAATATAACTACTGAAAACTGAACACACTTTTAAAGCATTTTTTAATTTTCCGTAAAAATTTCTAAATTAAAAATACGCAACTTTGCGGACTCCAAAAATAATTTTACTATACTGTACTTTGCGGAAATCGGTACCGTAAAAATCCGTAATACTGTACTGTACTGTACGGAATTCACTCTCTATTTTGTACCACTACATGTCATAAATCCACATTTCATTTGTACCTACAATTAGTAGTTTATACGCACTGTAGATGGCATTGGTTTTGATTGAGATATATAAATGCTTTAACAATGCTATTGTTTAACGGCATTATTTATAATAAAATTAGATGTCATTTAATTGAAAAGCTGCGATGCAGCGGGCACTGCATTGTTATTATTAACTGCTTTAATAATAAACTTTTTTATTGAAATTTAATACAAGAATAATAAAATGTAAACAGTATTTGAAAACATCATAATCTGACACTTTGGCCAAAGTCTACTATGAATATAAAATAAAGTTATAAATATTTTCTACAAAAGTTAAATAATTGAGCCAATCATAACAATTACAAAAATAGTTCAAATGTTTTATTGAAATAACCTTTTAATGATATGTTAGGGTTTGTATAGATTTGTACATAATTTCCAAAAATTAGTTATGAAATAGTTATAAACTATAAGTAATTGATAAACAAAACGTACAATCATTGAGTTATATTACACATAAGTCTTATTTTCTTCAATTGATTCCATGCAAGTGTTGCAAAACCAAAAACTATTAAAATAAATGAAATCATTAAAACAGAATCTATGGAATAGTTGAGACAGAAGGTGAGTAAACAGACAAGAAATGAGGACAACATAAACGCCTCTTCTGTCAAACTTATGTAAATATATAATTAAAATATAATAAAAAAGTAATTACTAAACAAACAAATGAAATAATGTTTCCCATAATAATGAATAATGAAGTTTCACTCGAATTGTTAGGTATATTACGCGCGTTAGACATATATTTTGGACTCGTTTCACATCCAAAAAAATCAATAACTTTTATGTCCTGAAAATGATATAAATATTAATTTTTATCACAAAGAAAATGAATAATTGACTCACAGTCTGTATAAATGGGTTTTGAAGATCATTAGGATTTAATTCATAAACAAATGCATTAAACAAATCACTTCTATTTTCTACGACTATATAGAAATTGTTAGTCTTTTGCCACCAAAAAGCAGTTATTATTATTAAATTCTCAAAGCCTTTAGTATGAGTCCACTTGAGTTTAGTATTCAACACATTGAAAGCTATATTAAATTCTGTAATTCTTGGTTCATATTCCGCGTGAAATACTACATAATAAGTGTCTTTCGGAAACTGACTCCTAATTTGATATCTATTACTAAAACTGTCTAAACTTTCAAACAATTGAACTATAAGTTTATACAAAAATACAAATAAAAAATGAATAAATAATTGAAACTTTATTTTTAGTTTAAAATATTACTCACATTGAGAAATACTTTTATTAAGTATTAATTGCATTACATTATAATATTGTTTGTTAAATTCATTGTTGAAATTGTTGGAGCGCTTCATACGATTGTCTATTATTAAAAAAATGAATAAATTGTTTAAATACAAATTTTCATGATAATGACTAACCTTCAGAAAAATTTTCATTTTGTTTAAATTGTGTAACATTATTATATTCTTGATTATAATCTGCAACCCATTTATCGCGTGTTATTCTGTAGACATATCCATTAAATTGAACAGAATCCACATAATTCTGATCACAGAAATTTGGAATTTTTTCGTCACACTCAATGTTATAAATCAATGAAATAATGAGAAATACAGTTAAGTATTTTGAAGCCATTTTTCTTAATAAAATTTCTTAACATTTATGATAAAGATTGAGATTAAAGTTAACTTATTTTCTATTTATTAACCTTTACTAAGACTTAATGTGTTGATTATTCACTTTCAATGTTATCCACCATTAAAATGATAAAAATTAATTCAAATAAATGATGAGTTAATAAGATTACAATTTTTTTATGGATATTTTCCTAAAAAATATACAAACATTTAAATTATTACGAAAATATATTCACTCAAGTAATGAATGGATTTATGAGATCTTACTTTTATGGATATTTAAAAATAAGTTCATAAATATGACCCATTCATAAAAGCACATAAAAGAACAAACAGTACAGTTGATTAAACATAAGTTTGATTCATAATATTCAAACATTTTTCCTAGTATTACAACTAATTCCTGTTTATCAGTAAAACACAGCCAAAAAATACTAAAACATAATACTGTTGAAGTTCTAAAGGGCTTATGTTTCACATTGAATAATATTTATAGTTTCGTATCGTTATATACATAACAATAATTATCACATTAGACTTTCTTATCATAAGTATAAACCTTGAGCTTTACTTACTATACAGCACATATAGTGAAAATATGGGCAGTGATATGCAAAAGATACGTTACTGAGTGAGTATTAGGGTAGCACTTCGTTTGTTATAATTTCGAAAGGCATAACTTCAAAAAGTATAACTTCAAAAGGCATAACTTCATTAGTCATAATCCCTGTTTGATAATCCCTAAATTTCAGATCACACAAAAATAGCACCAAATTTCAGAATAAATGTTTGCAGGTCTTTAATTAAACATTAACACTTGTCTCAATGAAGTGCCTAAGTAATCCCAAAGGAGTTATTTATTTTAATTTTTGAATATTTATCCATTACAAATAAAATCGTTTCATTTGGTGTTTGTGTGACACCGCAATTATGTAATTAAAGTTTATAGATTAATGGGATTCAGATATTACTTTATAAGTTTTTCAATAAATTCAATACACTTTAAATGCTATAAAATACGCTTTAATCGAGAGGGGTTTTAAAAATAAAAATTTAAAATGATTTTTAAGAGTGAGATCACATAACACTATTATCAAATCTTTTTATTTATTAATTAAATTAAATAGAAAACTTAAAGGACTTCAAAATTGTATGTATAACGAGGTTTTACTGTATAATCATATTTGAAATCAAGTTTTAATTTGTACTTTATATTAGGATTTTCTTAATTTAAAAATGGGATAATTCTTTTATATGAGAGTATTAAAACAGGGATTATGACATTTGAATTATACCTTTTGAAATTAAGCCTTTTGAAGTTATAACAAACGAAGTGCAGCCAGTATTAGTGCATAGACTTCACAAGATTTTCTGTCCCAATCCCATCGAAAGTTAAAATGTGAATCACAGTCCCATCCCATTCCCAATCCCATGACCTTAGGTTTACGATTTAAATACGAAAAATAAGAGATAAGAACTGTTACATGTTTTGACAATTTGTACGGAATTTATTGTCATGCTTTAAGGGTGTTTTCATTAATTCTTTTATCTAATGTATTTTAAGCCTAAACATCTGCAAAACTGTTTATAAAGAAAAATTGTCAAAAAGTGCTATTTTTACACTAAACTGGAAATTTAGTTTTTAGTTGTTAAAATGAAGCTTACCCTTATCCTCATCGATCCCCATGAAAATTATTTTGAAATCCTGTCGGGAAAAAATGATATTCAATTTTGAAAATTTTCTTTATAATGGGAGAAATACTCAATTTTGAAAATTATTTTGGGTACTTTCCCGTCTGAATAATGGAATAAATACGGGCTCATTTTAAAGGTTATAGAGTTATAGAAATAAGGTTTTCATTTCTTATTAATCTCTAAATTATTTACTAAATAGAATATAATTTGGTGGGCATGGTTTAAAATTGCGAGTATGATGAAAACTTAAACCCAAGACACTCACATCAAAAAAAATTAGCAACGCACATCAAATTTAATTTTTAATGATGAATAAGAATATGAAAATCCCATTTCAATATCTGTAATAGGAGTGGTTTCAGCTCTAAGTTTTCGAAAATTTTAACTTTGGAAAGGTATAGCTTTGCCCCTATTATTGATATAAAAATTTAATTTTCATATTCTTATTCAGAATGAAATTCTCAACAAGATAATATAAAAATTAATTGGCGTGGCACGATTATTTTTGGTGGGCGTTTCTAATTCAATATCACGTGATCCATTGGGGGAAGTTAAAATCTTACGATTTAAAAATAATCTTCATGTCATGACCTTTAAAATAAGCCCATATTTATTACATTATTCAGACGGAAAAGTACCCAAAATAATTTTCAAAGTTGAATATTTCTCCCATTATAAAGAAAATTTTCAAAATTGAATATCATTTTTCCGACAGGATCTCAGAATAATTTTCATGGGGATCGATGAAGATAAGGATAAGCTTCATTTTAACAATTAAAAACTAAATTTCCAATTTAATGTAAAAATAGCACTTTTTGACAATTGTTCTTAGTTTGAAGTAAAATCTTAAGCTTATTTTACATTTATTTCTACATTTGTTTTCATTATTTTGAAATATGGAACAAAACTCTTAAACAAAACAAAATAATTTTTTGCAATCGCAATCAATCCTGTTTGTCTAAATTTCAATCCCAAACCCATCCCAATCCCATCAAAAATGGGACTGGGATTCAGATTCTATGCACCAGTGAGTATTTATATCATGCCATACATTATACATATTAAGTGAATCATATCCTACTCAGATTCTACTTATTACAGCCAAAAATATACCTTTTCTAAAAAGTTCATGTGTCCCATGTGTTCAATATAATAATGTTCAAAAACCTCAGAGCCTGAGCCTGTAGGATAGAAAAGACTCAGCTGTGCCTATTTTGATCATTATTTATGAACATTTTTCAAAGATTAGTAGTTAAGTAAAAATGAAATGAAAATTTATAGACATGTCTTTGGTTTAAAAATCAAATTTAAAACCAGGAATGCACGTACTCAGTGCTTGTAATCAGCCAAAAATTAGTGCTCAGAGCACCAAACACTCCAACACTGTATCACTGCTTAAAATAAAGTGAAGAAAACATTAGTCACCAGTTGTCAGAATTTCCTGAACTCACGTGAAAAATTGTTTTTTCAAATCGCACTTAACTATTAGTCTATGGCAAATACACTTATAAAGGGCTTAAGTGCACATTCGAATGATTTTTCAAAAATATAGTCAAAAAGTTAATACAGTTTTAAATTTGTAACATAGGAAATGGTTATTATTATATTAAAAATTAATTTCAATTTTTTATTTAATTTAAGTAAAAATTTAAAATACTTGAGAATAGTTTTGACCGATTTTGCAATGATAGAGGAAATGGCTTTACATTAGAGCTACTTTAGAGTATAGCAAAGAACTATACCTTCAATGAGTATGTTAAAGTCTGGTAAAGTTAGGCCTAATCTCAAGACAACTTCTAAGACTACAATTAAATGAAAAGAAAAATATATTTAACTCCAATTGAATATCTTTATTAAAAGTAATAAAAATATTAATAATAATGTCGAACACGAATAGGTTATAAATGAAAACAGACTAAATTAATAAAATGAATTGTAAAATGAATTGTAAAATTACTATTAAATTCGAATGTGTATAAAAAATGTGTTAACAATTTACTGATTAATCAAATAATTATTCAATTTAAAATGTATATCAAAGATTTCATTAAATTGTTTAAATTATGACTAAAAACCTCATTCAAAATATATAATTGTTTGTATACTTCAGTACTCAGTGTAATCTTCATATCAGTCCTTAACTTAACTCAATATTATATGAATTTTTTGCACTTTTTTGCGCCACAAAAACATGGTATTCGAGACACGCATTCATTTGCATCGCTATCACTTCCAAACCCACTGTCTTTATCCGCATTACAATAGTCTCCTTTTTCGTCTGTTTGAAGGGTTTTTCTCCCGTAATCATAAGTGAGCTCTTCGTACGGTTTAATGTTTCTGTTGGCGAAAAACGCAATTCTGGGTATAATTTCAGTTTTGTCCACAACAGTCATATGCATATCCATATTGGGTTCACACGAATGGTTCGCAAATCGGGTCATATTTGCAGATCTCTTGCCGTCAACAAACAGACTTTTGCCACAAAACTCTTTATCGATATTATACAGATATGTGGTATCTCTGTTGTGGGTCTGTAATGAAGTGATCACTTCTCCGATATATTCCATTACAAAAGCCTTGTATGGGATCTTCTCAGCAGTCATGAGACCCCACCCCCGGTCTTGGGTTCGGAATAAAATAAGTTTGAATTGTGAGCCCTTTTGTACTCTTCTGTTGGGACAGTGGTTCGCATCACAACTGCAGTTCTCATTGCATTCGTAATTAACGTTCGAAGACTTGAATCGTTTGTTGTTTTTGTATATCTTGAGAGCGCAGACACACGTTCTGTTCCGAGACCCGCAGTTGTCTTCACATTTGCACGAAATTTCCTGCAAATTATTCGTCAGTTGTTTAACAGAGCAGTGTTTGTGCCATTTATAGCGCGTAATGAACTCCAGTTCGGGCGGAATTTCCAAATCCACGTGATTTTGAACTTCAATCAGTTTCTGCTTTCCTTCGATTTCTTTATTCATGTTTTTCTCCCAATTTTTCAGTTCTTTTAAAACGGTTTTTCGTTGAGAACAGAAATCGATAAATTTGGATAAATTTCTGAAATTTTCCTCAATTTTGAGTTCATTAACAATGAATTGAATAACAATTTTTTGTTCCCAAAAGTGTTTTGATTTTTTGCTTTTAATTTTGTGCAAACATTGAGAGAACCGTTCAATTCTTGATTTCATTTGTTTTATGAGTTTATTCTCAAAATCCTTTGCTTTCATTGAATTGAGTCTCAAAAGGACACAAATGTCCGGCTGTTCGCCAATCAATGCTTTCAAACATGTGTCCAATTGTTGCAAATCTTGTAAATTATACTCAAATTTGAAGCCATTCTTAAACTGCAACTCATGGAAGTCCTCGAACAACATCTGACAGTCGGATAAATCCTGTGATGACTGCCACGTGTTCTCCCGCGCGTCAAATCCCTCCCATTTCACGAGATATAAGAGTTCACACGTGTTTGGGTTCAGCCATAGGTCTGATATACTTTCCGCCCAATACTGTCTCTGCACAGGATTTGTCATAATCTTCGGCTTTTTTTTCTTTGAATATATCATTGATTTCCGTTTCCTTTTCTTCTCAATGATATCTGTTTTTAATCCCATTTTCTTCGCTTTAATTCTCAACTCGTTTAATGATTGCATACAATCGATGACAACATTTCTCAATAATTTGTCACTTTTTTCATCTGTTTTTTCTTTAAATATAATTCATTTTTAATTTGTTTTTAAAATAAAAAAAATTGAAAAACCTTTGAATGAATTAAAGGTGAGATTCATGTGTCCACACATTTCTTGCAATTCTTGAGTTGTATTCAAAATGACGTGAACTTCAGGTTTAAAATCCGCAAAATCTGACATTAAATGAAAACAATTAATAAAAATATTAAAAAATGTATTTTTCTCTTCTTCTATGACTTAATTTGAAACCTATTTCTCGACACAAATCCATATTTGAACTGATATTGAAATCCATAATCAATTAAAACAATTAAAACTTAATTCAAAATATATAATAAAAGTATTGCTTTTAATGACAATAAACCAAAAGCAGACCAACAAATGTGCGAATAAATGAGGGACTGCTTTGTCATTACGTTTACTAAACCCTTATTTAATTGACTTTTTAGTGCTTCACATATAATCACATTTATGTTTTATATTTCTTTAAAATTGAGATTTATTTTTTACTTTCAGATTATACAGCATTGAGTGTTGAACATCACTCTTATTAATGATGATTTGCATCATTTTTAATTAATTTTTTATATAAATTACTTAACAGTACCAAAAATCTAATTTTAAACATAGTGTTTGTGCGAATGTGTTATACATAACGATCCCTTAATAGAAAAGCATATGTTTTCGTTTTATTTGTTTTGCTTTTAAATAAACTGAGAATTCACTTATTAGTTAATTAAAAGATAAATAATTAATGACTTTGAATATGAAAATGATTAATGAAATTGTTATGTTATGCCAACGATAACAAGTCATTTAACTGAGAAGTGAAATAATATTTACAAATGATTTGTTTGCAAATGAGTTCAAAAATGTTTCGTATTTTAATTGATTTTGAATGGAATGATAACTAAAGTAATCAATTTTCTGTATTTATATTTTAATTAATTATTATGTTTATGAATGATTGCATTATTTTCTGTGGTCATAAATTAATTAATAATTAATATAAAAATAAGCAAAATTGTTGTGAATGAGTGTCCTATGGATACTCTGAATCTATGTTCTTCTCTGACGACTTGCATAGTGTGAGGGCGAATTAGAGATCACAATCTAAATTCCAATCCCATTTATGATGGGGTTGGGACTGGGGTTAGGAATGGGGTTAGGAATGGGGCTTGGAAAAGTACTTGGGAATGGAGTTCAAATTTTGACTGATGGGATTCAATGCATTGAAAAAAATGTAAAATAATCTTAAGATTTCACTTGAAACTAATTCTATATACAGTTTCGCATATGTTTACGCTTAACATAATTTAGATAAAGGATGCATATACTTTTTAAAACATACAAATAAATGCCATAGAACTATTCAAACAGTTCTTATCTATTGATTTTCGAATTTAAATTGAAAACAAGAACATGGGATTGGGAGTGGAATGGCATTGGGTTTCATATTTGAACTTTCAATGGAATTGGGACTGAAAGTCTCGAATTCTTATCTCTAGTGCTAATCAAGTTGACTGCGAGGTAATGAGATATCTCCAGTTAATCTGCAACCTGGTCAAGAGCATTAAATTGGGCCGCTTTAGTCAATACAAGCCTTGGTGAACCTTTTTGGCATACAGTTAAACTCAACCCCAGTGCCACTCAGTACATTTCTGTTGGATGTGATCTCAACCTTGTAAAAACTGGTTATTTTGCCAGAGGCTAAATGGCTGCTCGTCATAGAAAGGTATTGTCTTTACGATTAAAAGGCGCGTAAAATTATAAACAAAATGTAAATATAAGTAAAACTACAGGTATATTGTTTTGAAATTAAAATTTTTAAGTTTAAGAAAAAGATTTAACCAATAAAAGTAAGTAAATATTATATAATTTATTGTTTTAATTTTTGGGTTAAAATACTATTTTAATGTTAGGTATTTTAGAAATAAATTAAATTTTAAATTTTAAAAGTACTTTTAGTACTTTTAGAAATACATATTCGTTTAGCCTCAGTCAATGAATTCAAGGTTGAGATCACATCGAACAGAAATGTACTGAGCTGCTGTATTCATTTCATTGTCAAATAAATTTAAGGTAAAGTAAAATTTATTACAACCTCATTATTTTTAATACAGGTATTGCAAATACTTATATATTGATAGTTAATCACATTTATTAAAAGTGTTGGTCAGAAAAGAGTTGAATTTTGGTGTTGGAAACTATTTATTATAAACTGTTTCCGATGCTATAAAGTAATTATTAGTTATGTTGAGTTATCTATTAATTTAATATTTAAATAAATTCATTAATTTATTTACAAATAATTACTTTACTCTCAATACTTTTCCTGAAAATAATTGAATTTAAATTTTTTTAAAAATTCATGAGCTAACTCCCTAATGAGAGGAGATCCCACTAAGGCCCATGTTGAAAAAACAGTGAGAATTTTACAGGAATAACCTCGTTTCAAACTAGCTTCACATTTATTCTATTAAAAAAATAATACTGACTTTTGAATAGTGCTATTTTAGAAG
>JAQGCH010002097.1:0-13557 GCA_034699485.1 Nanhermannia elegantula
CAACACATGATATGACATGACATGACTTCAATGGAATGAACGACTCTTCCCTTCACTATTGATATGGCGTTCGATGCAATCATATGAATATACGATAAAAGACGGAAATTCATTACAAACTTATTTCATCGACAAATTACGTTCACATCTCTTGTAAATCACTTTTAATATAAATTTATATCAAATTTATATCAAATTAATAGTAAAACAAATCATTTATTTCACTAATTATTTAGTGATTTTATTGTTTAAAAATTTAATATTTATTTCAATACAAATATAATTTTATAATTAAATTAAATTGAATTTAATTGTGTTTTGAAGGCATTGGCGACAGTCTTATCTATTATTTGACGTTATTTGATGTGAATTGAGAGCAATAGCATTACGAGCGGTGACGTGTTTTCTCAAATTGAAATTCAATATAAAGTTAGGTTTAAATAAAATAAAGTGATTAACAATCAGATGATATAATAATAAAGATTTAATTAAATAAAATATAACTTAATTTGAATATATATTTGCTTATTGTCAAGAATTAGAAGAAATGGTAAGAATGATTGCAAATTATAATGAAAATCACTATAAAGTGAAATAAATGTATTAGAAGTGAATCTAAAATACAATAAGATGTGCATTAATTCAAATGTGATTCATGTCTAACCCATATGTAACCCAAAGCCAGCGCCTGCGAGTTCCACATCAGTTGGTGCGGGCGGTCGATCGCCGCGAGCAATGCCCACCCGAAGCACAGGTGGCACCGGAGGAACAGTAAAACAGCGAAAAACTGGTGCATCTGGTGGTCAATCAGGTGGTCGTTCGAGAGCTGCTGCTGCTAATAGTGGAGGAATGTGGAGGTTCTATACCGACGACTCTCCAGGCATTAAAGTGTATGTTCAATACTGTAGTCAAGTGTAGACTTCATTTAATCATTTATTTTCTTTAATACTTGTCTATATAGAGGTCCGGTTCCTGTTCTGATTATGAGTCTTGTGTTCATCGCTTCTGTTTTTATGCTTCACATTTGGGGAAAATATACGCGATCTTAAAGTTAATTAATCATTACTCTAACGGACCAATTATTGAATTAATAACTTTTAATAAAATGTTTTAACAAAATAAAATCGTTCAACATTTGAGAATTCATACCAATTATAAACTTATGTTTAAATAATTATAATTTAGTTTACTTTAAATAAGTCAATAATTAGGAATACAGTACTTCTTAAGTTTCAAATTTGAGTCTATCTGTAAATATTCCTAAAGGTATTGGAAAACGATAAAAAACTAAAAGAAATATTTCTGATCAATAATGACTAGTTTTATGTCAAATCTAATTATACTGTAGTTTCAAAAGTCTCTCTTAACAACTCTAAATCAAAATGAAATGGAATTATAGAAAATACAAATGACTAAAACATGTAATTTAGAATCGATTATAGGCCTCCGCCCGACCTTTCGACAGAAATTTTTGCTTTGTTATACTCGAGTTCAGCAGCTCTTGAGAAGCGGTTGTGGCCAATGGCGCCGGTCTTGATGGCACTCATGAGTTCCAAATACTCGCCTAACTCTACCTGACCGTTCTTATTGATGTCCACCTCACTCAGCATCAAATGCAATTCTTCTTCACTGATTTTGACGCCTTGAGCCTGAAAGACAATATGAAAAGTTGATTACAAATAATAAATATAAGTTAATATTTAGAGATTGAGTCTATACTTACTTTCATACTTCTACGCAAATCATTAATACCAATATATCCCTTACGATCGCGATCAAGAGAATGAAATTGTTTACTATATCTATTGATTTCATCTTTATTTAAAGAAATGGGCGCCGAATCTCTGTGCTCTTTATTAACCTGTTGTCCCATTTCTGTCTGTAAGAACTGTAATGCCTTTTTAAGTTCAGATTCTTGTTCTTTTTTACTCCATTTGAGTTCTTCTGCAAGTATTTCAACGATATGGGGCAGAGTTTCTTCTGCCGCCTGAACGTTAAGAAATGCGAGTCTTGTTCTTCTGGCGATCACATCAACTGCAGTGCACGCATACTCTCGTACTGCAAATCGAATTTCTGCCTCAATATACGGAAATTCTGAATGTAGTCTCCGTCCGGCCACTGGCCAGCGCTTTCCTGTCAGTTCAGCTAATTTTGCGACAGCGAAAGCTGTATCGCCATAAGTATTGGCCAAATGATGTGCAACTTCTGGTTCTATACCATAATCTTGTACTAAACGTATATACAGAGTTGGCGTCCAATCTTTGCCACCTTCTAATAGTAATCCTAATGTCTGACAGCCTGAGGCGTGTCCCAACTTTTCGGGATCATTAGCGATAGCAGCGTCTACTGCTTCCTGTGCCATAATTCGATATGTGGTCCACTTTCCGCCCGCAATAGTTACGAGACCACTGGGGCTAACATTTATTATATGATTTCTTGCAATTGATTCTGTGTTAGGCTTCGAAGGATCCAAAACCAGTGGTCGAATGCCAGACCAGGCAGACATCACATCTCCACGACGGACATTCACATCTGGATTGAGATAATGTCTGATTTCATTAAGTATAAACTGAATGTCCTGTTCAGTCGGCGATGGGTTGTGAGTCACTTCGCATGACTTGTCAGTTGTTCCAGCGATAGTCCACTTCTCCCACGGGAGGAAGAAAATAACTCTTCCATCACTAGTCGACGGATCCAATAAACCCATACTTTCAGGACTATAATAACCCGGAAGTACGATATGAACTCCAGCGCTCGGTTGACATATCTTACGAGTATTTTCGTCGTCCATAAGACGTATTGAATCAGTGAAAGGTCCGGTGGCGTTGATTATACACTTGGCTTTTACGTCCCACTCCTGTTTAGTCAACTGGTCCTGAACTCGCACACCATTACATTTTCCGTTACTATCTTTATATAGTTTGGTGACCGCCACGTGATTGGCAATCGTAGCCCCATATCGAGTAGCTGTCAAAGCTATGGCCAAATTCATTCGCGCGTCATTGTGCTGACCATCAAAGTAAACGATAGCGCCTACCAGTGAATCAGTTTTCAACATTGGGAACAATTCGATTGCACTCTTCTTCGATAGAAAGTAACTCGACTTTACGTTTTTACGACCGGCGACCAAATCATACATTTTGATTCCGACCCAGAAGTAAGGGATTTGCCACCAGCGGTACACTGGCAGCATAATTGGCAATGGGTATGACAGATGTGGTGCGATCTCCAATAGATTAGCCCTTTCTTGAAGCTTATGTTATAAGTTTATTATTAGTTAATCAATAATGAAGAGGTGCTAAACATATGACATAAGCACAGGTCAACTCACAGCCTCCTTCACCATCTTGTACTGTTCGTAATCCAGTTTCATAATAGCCTTTTGCAAATATCTGACACCGCCATGAATTAGTTTTGTGCTACGGCTGGAAGTGCCTGAAGAGAAGTCATCCAATTCTACCAAAGCTGTCGACAGACCTGTTCCGAGACATCATATTAATGAATGAATCAATTATTGCAAGCAAGACATGAACCACACCTCTGGTCACTGAGTCGAGAGCAACCCCACAACCAGTGGCTCCGCCGCCGATCACCAGTACATCAAACTCTTTGCTTTCTCTTAAACTTTTCAACTGATCCACTCTTGAGGGCAAAGCTTTGCGCGAAATGGGTTTGAGTTGAGTTTGTAGTGATGTCTGTTGTGATGAGGCCTTCACTATATATGTCTGAAATATATCAAACAGACCTTACCTTTAATTTAATTGACTTTTTTGCTTTATTGCTCTCAAAGCGTATGAATACCTCTTTTTTCTGCTCAATTAACTTGAAGGCAGCGAATGCTGACAGACCAGCGCCAGAAACTAGTAATACGTATTTCGCGTATCGTCGAGTATATGAAGCCATTATCAGTCGATTATCTGTTATGTGATGACAGAGGAAACATCAGTTATTTTTACAAATTCATTTCAAATATACTTTATATCAAATTCAATTCTATTGCAAATCATTTCTTATATAAAGGAGTTTTGCATTTGCTTTAAATCTATTCAATGGAAAAGTTGTTGTCTTTCATAATAATTGGTTTTACTGTTAATTAAATTCAGACTTTGTTAGGGATTAATAGTTGTCATTCATTTGATTTTCACTTTAGATAATTATTATTAATCGGATTAAGGATTTTGGAAATTGTATTCTAATTTATTCATTAAATAATTCAAACTTTTCTCAAATTAGAGGTTAAGTTCATATTTGAGTTTTTAAATACAATAAAAAATATAAATATTTACATTTTTTTAGAGTAAAACAGTTTTTATCCAATATTTTGGTGAAAACATTAAAAATACAATTACTTTAACACTTTTTAATGTTTTCTCCGTTTTCTCACATTCAATGACATAAATAGCATAACAGCGCAAACGCGACTATAATCCTCTCATTCACGGACTCATTGACTGATTTCATTTGGATTTTCTATTTTTGGTTTATGGTTAGAATTGTTTAAAGGTTTTAAAGTATTTGTTAACTTAATGACAATTTCTTAAAACCTTTTTTATTTTCACAATTTATAATTTAAAAATATTTTATAAATATATAGCCATACGATAGCGGTTCCAGATCTTTACAGATACTATTCATCAGTGGCTTTGATTTTCTCTAACTCTTCTCAAATAGCAGTAAAAAAGTTTTTAAGAAATAATTATTATGTTAAACAACTTAAAAAATTTGAAACATTTGTCAACTATTTTATACTTTTTTTTACTGTAAATTAAGTTTTCAAAGAAAAATTGCTTCAAAGATAGAGTTAGAAAAAAATTTTTTTTTTAATAATTAATCGCTTAGACATTCTGTTAAGTATTACATGAATTATATTATGGAAGCATAAAAACAATAACTTTCTTATCGTAATAAAAGTAAAGCTCATATTTCTGATTCTCCCTCTATTATCTCAACCAAAGTATTTCTAACATTATATTCAGTTTATTTGCGCTGTGAAAAAAATGAATAGAGATAAGTCGTATGTCATGCAAGTTTGGGTTTGAAGTTATGCATTAAATCATTAAGTTTGAGGTGTACTAAAAAAATATCAGTTCATGGCATCTGATATTTATTATTATGCATTAAAAAACAGAAAAAATGAAGTGCTTTTGCAGACTTGGCTTTAGGAACTGATTTGCAAAATAACAGTATAAGCGAATGGCAAATATATTTGACGTGAGTCATACATTTCTTAGTAGAAGTGATACCTGTTTGAAAGAAGTTATAACTATGTGTACTGCCTCTCAATATTGAGAATCATCTCTCCTATAGTTAGGAGAAGAGTAAAAGTTGTATTACTGTATTCAAAGCGAATACTGCACTGCAAGCCAAAGCCCAACCATTAAACTGAGTTTGAAACCAAAGCCCAACTATTGAAAAGTTGTTGTGCTTTGTGTGCTCTTGAGGTGAAAACTAGTCGAACAAGTGTTGAATACCTCTTCACCAGCCAAGCAAGCATTTTATGGCAACTATTTCGCACACGACACACAACTACCTGTTTATACATTTCATGCAATTCAACCATTCAGTGCTTTATCACAATAGAAATGGTTTCTATTAATTCATTCAAACAAATCGTCTGATTCCATGAATTTCAGGTAAAAATTTCAATATTCATAATAGATTACAACTAATTCCATACCATTACTGCTTATACTAAGTTAATAGATAGCAAACTGACTGCTATTGCATAACAATAATATAAGTTTTGAAATTACTATTTTGTCGATTGAAGTATTGGAAGTATTATGTTATCTAAAGGCAAATGCAGGTGTGCGCAGATATGTCTATTAGAGACCAAATGAAAAGTCAGGAACTGATATAAGCTGAACACCTGCGAAGTCAAAACTATGCAGCCTTTACAATAAGTTTAACCTTATTTATAATTAATGTCGTAATCTATGCCAATGTCGTACCTCTTTGTCTATCATATTGATTGTGATTATGTTATTGTCGACTCAATTAATTGCATCACTATTTAGTTTATTAAATATCTTTAAATATCTGCGCTTTTAATCCAATTTACTTTAATACTCATGTTTGTGCTGGTTCTCATATCTCTGTGACTTAAGTATTCATTTAAATATCAAATATATTGTGATTTATATCAACAATTAATTAAATACAACGTATGTGTAAATAGTTGTTTCAAAATTATTAGCACTATATTAACAGATATTTAATTCTCATTGGAAAGCAATCGTAACGTACAGTATATTCAAAGATAATGTCCTATACATAACTTCTATTAATTTGATTAGACTTAAGGCATGTATAAAATCACTATAAAACTAAATATTATTATAAACAATTTTAATTTAATAAGTTTTTGTTATTCAGTCAATCATTTTTTTAAACTTAAGGCCTGCACAAGAGTATGAATTACTGGAAAGCGTGCTATTTTTGAATTAAGTTAAATTACCTGTAATTTTATTATATTTTTCACTCAAATAGGTTTAAAATAAATACATTTTCAAAAATAGCAATTTTTACTGTAATTACATTTACGTTTAAATGCTTTAAATGAAAATAAATATTAAAACCACTGACAAAAGCTTTTAAGGAGACCTTTAACTAATTGCTTAACATTAGGCTATTCTCGTGTTAACATCTCTTATATAGAGATAAACCGAAACCCTAACAAACACTCGAATAAAAAGTGATTGTAATAGGAGTCCAGTTAACGCTTGTATGGGATAAATATTGGATGCAGTTATTGGAAAAGCATTTTGAATAGTACAGAATTTATAGTGCATTTTCGCTTTCATCCAAACCTGATTCCCCTTTTTGTGCTATAACTAAAATCATTAGCTCTAAGTTTGGGTCTTTCCCACTAACGGATCAATACTGTGTTTTCCATGAAATTATGTGCTTCTTCTACTAACCTATGCTTCTGCTTGCGATCACACCATCAAATTCACGTATCGACTGCCCTAATAAAAACTCAGTCAGATTTGAGTCAATTGTATGTATGGCTCAATCTATTCCACTCTCATATGATATACTCTATAACACAAATTAGTTCATTGTTTCACTCATTTATATTAATTATAAAATAGGTATTTATTTTTTTGATGCTGTGAATGCTATACTGTTATTGTTGTTCCTACTGTTGGATAAATATTATTCTTATATTTGTATTGTTTATGATGATAACTGATATTGTTTGACAGTAATTCTCCATTTCATTCATTCACAATTTTGTGCACAGATTTGTGATTTAAATGATTTCTCTTCTCTACTTACTCTCCACTCTCTGCTTACAAACTATTTCTTCTTAATTGTTTAGAATATGTTCACCTTTAAAGCCAAATACGTATTCATCTAAACGAACAAATTAAATGTAATCATTTATTGTCTTATTTTTGTTATTGCATATGATTCTTGAGTTAACTTAAACTTTATTCTTTGAACCTGACATTTAATTTTATAATATAAGCCTATACTTTATTGAATTCTTTATTATCTCTTTTTTCAATGTTCATTCAACTTGAGTATAATGAGCTTCAGATTTCATTATTAATTCAGATTGAGTTCATTTATTCAGAATTTTTATCTAATTTTCTAAATATGATACAAAGCAATGCTTATTTAATGTATTTTTTACTGATATGTGATATTTGTGACAAAATAAACTTATAAGTTATAAGTAATATAATACCAACACTAAAGTTAATTTTAATGTTACTGTATATTGATTAGGAAATTATGACACTTTGGCTCAATTCAGTTACAAGTTATAGTACACAAAAATGATAAAAGTAATAATGGATTTTATGTCATTATGACGAGTACTATAATGCAATCAGTCAAACATAATATAACACACAATTAATAAAATACATTTGAAAATATCCGTCAATATAATCGCATGAATAAGATGTCCGGTTCCCTGAAAAGAGGCCTTAGTATTTGTGAAATACCACAGGACGAGATTCAGGGCATTTTTCGTCCAATCGAATCACCAAAACTTAACAGAAGAAATAGTGAGGATCTGACAGCCAGTGGTGATTTCGATGTCGGTCAGTTCGACAAAGGGTAAGGCATACTCTATTTTATAAACACTGATATTTAGTTATATGTTACTGTACTGTGTTTTGAACATTTTAATAAATTATTCTGATGTCTAATACAATATTATTATGTTAAACAGTATGCTATGCATTCATGAAGAGTTGTCACAAATAAGTCATACATTGCCTCGAGTTAATGATAACTTAGAAAATAATAAATCTGTGGCATTAAATCTCGAAACAAAGAATATGCCGCTCCGAACCAGTATTAGTAATCGAAGTATAAGCACATCATTGCCCGACCTATTAAACGAAAGTAGTATTAGGGAAGTTCCTAATAAACTAGAAATTGCATTCAATCCCGAGAACGCCGTAACTCCTGCCACACCATTTGCCGGAGCTATCATCGCTCATAACCCTATGCAAATTCCAGGCCCGAGTATTGCCAGTTCAAGTCAAACTTCTAAAGCTCACGGATGGTTCAATGGAATACTCGGCTGTCTTAAGCCTGTTTGGAGTATAATTGGCAAAAATGCCACCAATGAGAACAGATCTGATGACTGGGAAATTCCTTTTGAATATATTCGAGATTTAGAGTGGTTGGGAAGTGGTGCTCAAGGAGCTGTCTTTATGGGCAGGATCAACAATGAAAGGGTTGCCGTCAAGAAAGTAAAAGAAAAATGTGAAACAGATATTAGACATCTGCGCAAATTAAATCATCCAAATATTGTAGCATTTCGTGGTGTTTGTACACAAGCGCCTAATTGTTATTGTATAGTAATGGAGTACTGCCCTTTCGGACAATTGTATGACTTATTGAAAAGCGGTCAAGAAGTTCCGCCACATAAAGTTGTCGATTGGAGTAAACAAATAGCTTCGGGAATGAATTATTTGCATTTACATAAAATAATACACAGAGATCTCAAATCTCCGAACGTTCTCATCACATACAACGATGTGCTCAAAATTTCTGATTTCGGAACCAGTAAACAATGGAATGATAGGTCAACCAAAATGTCATTCGCTGGAACTGTGGTATGTTTGCTATATTTACTGTTCATTCAATTTACATAAAAAAATACCTACAAATTAAATCTGTTTGCAGGCATGGATGGCTCCTGAAGTTATTAGAAACGAACCCTGTTCTGAAAAAGTTGATGTTTGGTAAAGATTTAATTAAAATTAGACTCTCTGTTAGATTTGTTAATCAAATATATTAAAGTGATTTTTATCTTTTTGTAAAATAGGAGTTTTGGAGTAGTTTTATGGGAATTACTAAATAATGAAGTGAGTTGTAGTGCTATAGCTTATTGTGCATGCAATTAATGACATAATCTATTTCTAGATTCCTTATCGTGATGTTGATTCCTCGGCCATCATATGGGGTGTCGGAAATTCGAGTTTAACTCTACCGATTCCTCAGAGCTGTCCGGACGGGTTTCAGTTGTTAATGCGTCAGTGCTGGAGCGCAAAGCCTCGCTGTCGTCCCTCTTTTCGACAAATACTAATGCATATCGATATCGCAGCTTCAGAATTGGTAAACACTTTGCCTGAAATACATTATAAGATGCAGTGCGGGTGGAGAGAAGAGATCAAAAATTGTTTGCTTCGAATGAAACGCAGTGGAATGCATACTCTGTCGACTGATGATGAGGCAGAGCTTATTAAGAAAAGAAAAGAAGAATTAAGTCACGCGCAAGACATTAGAGAGCATTACGAACGAAAGCTCGAAAGAGCCAACAATTTGTATATGGAATTAACGGCTTGTCTTTTGCAATTAGAACAGAGAGAACGAGAACTTATCATAAGAGAACAGGTTATGATGGGAGGTAAAGGCCATTGTAAGAGCAATAAACAAATTGTCGCTCCACTCATACAAGCGGCTCAGGAAAGGATAAGCAGTGGCAGAAGAGCCTCCTATAGACCTGATAACCAAATAGCTTCGTTAAGTCCCATCAAAACAAATAACGACTCCATATCATGTCAGGGCTCAGCGCGTTCTCGAATCAAACGGAGTCGACAAAGACGAAGCATTTCTCTGCAAAACAATTCAGGAAATGCCTGTACAGGCAATCATTCTCATCACACTAATCAACCGTTAACTTCTACTTTGACTAACGGACCGATCAATTATTCCCCGCGTCCGAGTCCTCTACAAGAAAGAAAAAGTTTTGCAGACTCTGAGACTCAAACGGATAGTGTATTCAGTGAATCAGATCTTGTGAGCCCTTGTTCTTCAACATTGAGTCCAATGTCAGCAATGGGTCGGGTGGAGACTGTTATTGAAATGGGAGAAAATAGTGAAATCACTAGTGCTATGATTCGCGGCATTCCTAAGACCAACACCGAGTCCACATTTGACTCTGGATGTGGCGATTGTCAGAGCTGTCTCTCAACTCCAACCACAATCACTATAAACGATAGAAGTCCAGTGACTCCAATCTCTGGTAAATCAAGTTCTGTTGAAACTGATACCGAAGAGTCAAACCGAACAAAAATGAAGTGCCGCTCAACTAATTTGACTCAAAACACAGTTCCGAGTTTGAGCAGTATTGATGAGAATGGGGTTCATTGCAATGCAGCTCAACATCATGTTAATGACTTTTGTGATGTTGCGATTGTTCGCAGAGGAAGTATAACCTGCCAAAGAAGATATAATAATTGCGATTTCAATAAGATATCGCAGAAATCATCGCCATATATAGTTCAAAGACCTGTTTTACATCACGTCGGAAGCAATATTTCAATTGATTCTCACGACAATTCGAGCTCAACTGATGAAGAAGAAGGTGCTGTCGATAGCGATGACTATAGAAGGCATCCGTCACCTCATAAGCGAAATGGATTCGTTCAACAATTACATCAGCACAGACTGAGCGGTCAATCTATTTCAACGTTAAGTTCTGATGGAAACTTAACTGATGAAGAAGAAGGCAATACAAGTGAATATTCGAGTAATCATAACGACATTGTGTCAAGTCTTTCAAATCCTGATCTCTCGAATGCTCATTTGGAGAAAAGCCAAATCAGTTCAAGTATTATAAGTATAAAAGTGAGTATTAAGTCATAGTTTTAGTAATAATTTTCTGATCGAAGCCCAGTTTAGACTAATTTTGTTTCGCTTTTCATTAGCCCATTATTTTTAGCATTTCTTTAAAGTCAATTATTAAAAATTATTTTTTAAGTTTTTCATATTGTTTTGTTTTTTTGAGTTTTTTTATCTTTCTTTTAAATTATGTCCTCAATTATTATCTTTCACTTAGTTTTGTTTCACTTGCACTGATGCTAATCATGTCTATGAATTGAATTCACTCTTTCTTTTAAAACTAGAAGTTTGTTAATAATGATGAAAATGACTAAACTTTGCATATACTATATTAGAGAAAAAGTAAATTCTATTGAGTATGACTTTTTTGACTCTTATTCAGACACTCCCTTCAACTCCACATTCCTTATCATCGAACACAACAAACACGACAAACTCTGATACAGACGATGTCTCGAACGTGACAGTCGCCACTTCTTATTTGGTGGCTCAACACCAGGACCACAACCCAGCCACATCTCAATCGCAAACCTCATCATCATCTCAATCACAATCACAGCCACAACAACCACACTCTACAACAGAAACAACTGTTTGGTGATATGTTAGCTTATCTCTCATTAAATAGCTCACTATTAGGTCATTCAAGTTATTCAAATTTTATTCTCATTTCATGTATAGCTATAATAACGTTTAAATTCAATAAATTCTGTTAAACTCTTTTGAAGCTATAAGTAATGAGACATTTATTATAGTTTTCAAAAGAGTTCAATAATAATTACATATTATTTTAATGCATTTCTAAAGAAATTAATTTAATTCTTTAAATTATATTAAGTAATGCATTGCTTTCCGTTTGATTTATGGCATTTATTTCCATATTACAAAAATTGGTGTCAGGTTTACTTCATTTCTCAATTTTAATGTTTATACAATAGTTTTTAATTTTTCTATTGAATGTTTTTCGTTGAAATAAAATATCGTTGAATTGAAACAAACTGTTTATTATAATTAAAAATTATATGTTTTTATGCAAAAGAATATTAATTAAGCAAATTTTATTTAAAAAAAGATGATTACAGATACCTGCACTTTATTAAGTTATCAGTTTTTAAGATTAACTTATACTTAATATCTTTTAACAATTTTCACAAAGGTGTAAGACTAAAGAGTTTTAACTAACTTTTTCGTTAAGTACAGATATGTATAACTTTAGCAAATTTTTCCTTAAAATGGACAAAATTATTTCTCATTAAGTTTTATGGGAAATAATGTTTTCATGATTGCCATTGGAAAGTAGGGGATTAAAGACTTGCATGTGTTTTGTCACTTACATTGCTATTACTTTTGAATTCTTTATCAAGAGCTTAGAATTGCTACTTTTCGGGTTTAATTTTCACTTCGATTCGGGTGGTCTAATCGGGTTCAAAAAATTCGAGCCAATTCGGGGTTTATCAGGTTTAACCCGAAAATTTATTTTCAATTTCTAATATATAAATACAAAAAATTGACATGTATTAAAGAAATTGACCCTCTATATCTCCATTGAAATACTTAATCGAGTGCATGTTTAGGTATTGATCATTTAATGATAAGCGGCAATCTGTTTCAACATTTTTAAATTACGAAAATGTTCAGAATATTTACAATAAAACAATATTTGAACAAAAAACGTGGTTAAACCCACGCAATACTCATGTTCGATTCGGGTTCAATCGGGTTAAACCCGAAAAGTAGCCTCTTCTTCTTGAAACTTTTTTCGAGGCAGTCGAGCGTTTACTGTCAAATCAGCAATTTTCATAAGTTAAGTTTTTTTGCACAAAATTTGCTTATTTTAACCAAATATGAGATAATCTAAACAAAATAAATTATAGATTTTTACTTAATATTTATATTTTGTTATACTGTTATCACTGGCGTAGCCCCTAGAGATTTTACTCAATTTATAATTGTATGTCTGTGGCAATTTTAAAAAATGCCATATCTTCGATTTTTTCCTATGCTTAGCATACCTGGGCAAGGCATAGGGTTGCCTAGGGGTTGACACCCCCAAATTTTTTAAAGTCAAAAAATCGTACTTGGTACCCCCTTTGATTTTATTCAAATTTTTTCAAAATGTATCTCTTGGCCCCCTTAATATTTTCTGAAAAATTGACAAAATATCCTTTGGCTCCCCTTTGATTTTGAAAAGAAATTCAGTTTTAAAAGATTTTTCATTAGATTTATGCTTTAATGCAACAAACAATGGCATTAAATGCTATGGTATTTAATGATTCTCTATAAAAGGGAGAAATTTTGAAAATTTTTTTGGCGGGAAACAATTTTTGAGCAAATATAGCCTATTAAAACCAATGAGTTTTGATACCCTCTCTGAATTTCGAGAAATCTTGAAATGAACCCCCACCAAAGGTTCGGAGCTTGCCCAGGTATGATGTTTATTCCCCCTCAACCAAAAATTGTAGC
>JAQGCH010002098.1:0-13550 GCA_034699485.1 Nanhermannia elegantula
CGCGCATCACTTAATTTCCTAAATTTTTCACTTTTTTCTTCAGATAACGCGCGCGTTATACGCGCGATTTTAGGGTATTATAATTTAATACTTTTGAATCCTACATTCACTATAGACTCAATACATTCATAGTGGTCTTGTATTGTATATAATGACTCTATTTTTAGGCAAAACTTTCAAGTTGTTTGTGAACGGTTTATGAACACTGATATGAACAGTAATACTAACTTAAGAAAATATTTCCTTAAATAGGGATAGAATGAAAAAGTATTGACTTAATATTATGTCTGGTATTAGATATAAAGTACTATTTCGTCACCAATGAATTGATTATCAAAAAGGCATGTGTTGGTCGTGTGTTGTGATCGGAAGACACAATTGATAGCAAATTTTTAATATTGTTCCGCTTTAGTACAATACAAAAATTGTAATATAAAGTATTGACTCGTGCCTTAATAATCAAGTATTAAAATCATATTTGCGATTATCTCTCAAGTTCAGGAGCAGACTGAATGAGAAAAGTTTCCCGCTTTAGTCAAGTTCAAAGACATTTAGTTCTTAATTAAGGAAATTGGTATTCGGTTTGACGATTATTTGTTAGAACTAAAACTTGTGTCTAAAGTTTTACTATTTTTAAGTATAAGAAGTTTCATAAAAATTTATCATTTATGTGACACATAAATAAGTATATTTGGGAGTTCATTAAAAATATAATACTAATTATTGTGTATGAAACCAGATAATCATCAATTTTTATTTTTATTTTTGCTCAAGTTCTGAGACATTGCACTGAATTCACAGTAAAATTTGAAACACCATATAATACATTAGATGAACATTAGATTTGAAACTATTTTAACAAATCAATTATTTTTATACACTTTGTTATAACTCTATTAGTGGTGAAATAAGTTTTTTTCATTACGAGAGAAATAAATTTCTGCGAATAAATTCATGAGAATAGTTAAGATTGTCTCAAATCGTTGATTTTATTATATATGCTCACAGAAGTATAAACAATTATGGTCTCTATGCCATTAGTTTGCTAAAAGATCTTTATCCAAACTGTTAGTTGTGTACACATAGCTATTCAGTAATTAGATTGGCTTAACATTGCAGTGGAATAATGCGCTACTCTTTTATAAATTAGAGTTGTATTGCAATACTCTATATCTGCAAAATCAATTGATCAACAATTCGAGTTGAATCTATCAAAGCCCTTAAGGAAGTAATTAAGAGAAACTCAAATAAGATTTTAATTGTGCGCATTTTCCTATAGGCGAAAAGTTATAATATAGAGGGTTATTAGTTTAGGATCTAATCAAAGATAATTATAGAGCAAGTTTGCAAATAATGTGGATGAAAAAAATCTCATAATTATAATAATGAAATTTATTTCATAGCATAATATGTATAAAAATATTTTAATTATAATATTGATTTAATCAATTTTTCCGCTGAACTCTTATTTTAGACAATTTTATTCTAAAGTGTACTTAAACTTTGCAAATGATAATAATATTTAGTTCTAAATATCAAATATTTAGTTTAACTATACTTAAAAACAAATCGAATTATCTCTAAAAAATACAAATCACTAGAATTTTTATATCGACAATAGGTTTCGACGTTTTTTAAATTTAAATTTATATAAAACACGAATTTTCTATAAATTATTCAACTTTTGTATTATTCTTTAAATCTTAATAAACTTATTCTCTGTTTTATTTTGATAGAAAAAGTTACACAAAGAATAAGTATAACAAAAAAATTATTTGAAAGCTGAGTCTCGAATTGGAATGTTTTGTACCTCAATATAAACTAATATAATGTGTCATTTTAATGGATTTTATATTCCGCATTATTACCATTGCTGGTAGCGGCCCATCAATAAATCATGAAAGCGTGGCATTTGTACAGCAACTTATGCGCACTATATATGTGTACTTATCGTTTGCCAACTTTCACATCACTTAAATCTATATTACAACCATTACTGCAGCCCTTAAGGAAATGTAGCCTCCATTATATAAAAATGCCAGTTTCGGTGGTGGGAGTTCTGGCAGTATCTAAACTAAACATTACTGAAGTGAGACAAAAGTGAGATAAAATACAATAAAACTGGATATTACTGTAGAATCTGTATACAGGAAACCCAACGGATTAATTATCTTTTTATTCTGCAAAAAAATCAAACTTCAATTATTTGTTACAATCATTCGCTTCTCTGATATATCATATTCACGCGAATGAAACGTTAGATTTAAGAAATTTTTTTTTATTTAAACACAAACTGATTCAGAAAATGTGTATTTTTAGCATAAATTGAATGCCGATATTCTATTACATTTTGCTTTAATCGAACAATTCTTTCCATTAGTAACCTTTCAATGATGGATTTCAATGAGTTTTCATTGCAATTTGGGACCAAAATATCACTCAAGAAGAATATAAAAACATGTATTTACAAGGGTGGGTTCAAAAATTTTGTGCCTGACATAGAAGGAAAATTGATGTTTAATTTATATATCACTATTAACTATAGTCCTTAACTTCAATAGACTTTTGACAGCTTTTCGGTTGCTGCTCATTCTACCCATAAAGGCATCTTCATTTTTATCTTCAAAATGACTGCCTAGATCTCATTTACTTAATCAAAAATTTGTCTAGGTAAATAATTTTTTAAATTCCAAAAACGATATTGGTAGCTGGGGGGGGGGGATAGATCTTGAAAATTTAGGGGGCGGGTGATTAGATCGAAGCTTGATTTTGTCATAGCGCCCATCGCAACCTTGTTGTTTCGGACCATATCTATGTCTATCTACCAAATTTTCACGCCCCCTATTATTAATATCTTTAAGTGATTATTTTAATATCCATGAAACATAAACACAAGTATGTTATTGTTTGTGCTCATTGCAGTTGATTAGTAAAATTCCCTCGGCTACCTGAAAATTGTGACAAACACTTTGAAACAGTCGATTTTTGACTTGAATTATTTGGGGGCATCAAATCGCTAGACAACCACACCTTCCTGGAACGCATTGAATTGGGATCATAAAAGTGGATCCAGGCCTATACCCCTATTACCAATTGCCATAAAATTCTTTTGTATACATATCTAAAAGCGACTCTAAATTTCTAAAGTTCATTAAAAATTTTCAGAGCATTTTTGGTACCCAACGTTCAAACCACTAAGAAACCCGTGGTCTCTCTTCATGATTTTTTAAAACATGTGATTATTAATTTCCAATATCTTGGCTATTTGTTGAGCCTAACAGAACTTACCAGACCTAAGTACTTAGGGACCTGGAGACCTATTAACGAAGTAGACCCAACCTGACATAAAGTCACACTCATGACTGATATTACCCCATTTGGATTTTAGCAGCCCAACGCTTGATAGTGGAATCCTAAGAGGTATCATGGGTGTACACATTTGTCATGTGATCATGATTTTCTCGTGGACAATTTTTATGTAATTCAAAAAATTTATTACTTTTCAAATTTCGGATTTACAAATATTGTACCTTTGTTTGCTTTGATTAAGTGCTACAAAAAGTGTGTCAGAATGGTTTCAACTTTTAGCATTACTTATTTAAGATGTCATATTATCCTAATATGAGTTACATTTGATTGTGACAAATCTCTGTCTATGTTAAGCGCAAAATTTTTGAACCCACCCTTGTATAACACTTTGTTTAATCTTTTCTTATTCACACTTTAAATTACGTAAATATAATTGCTATAATCGGCACCGATTACCAGAAGCTGTTTACAGTTACATCATTAGTAGGTATTTATCATTGTTTTTTCACAAACTTAATGTTAGTTAGCGCTCACATTTTAAAATGAAATTTGTTTAATTACTGAGGCTTGAGTTGAATTATGTTGATTTGGTTAGAGATCAAATGTGAAGTATTTTCATTAAATTTTGGTTTATATATAAATCACTAGTATTTAAAATCTGTTCTCAATTTTGTTGTTAAGCTTTTACAGAGAAATTGTTTGTTGACATCACACCACAGCATTCAAATCTATTGGAATCTAAGACATGAACACTGATTGACCTGATTAAGGTTTCACTATTTGTAAATATATACCAAACTTTAATAAGCAAATATCCAGATTGTACTGTTTTACGCAATAGAATATTTCTGTAAATTTCTTTTTACTTGAGATTCTAGAGTTAAATAAAATTAGAAAATTTTCAAACTAATAAATTACAATGTAGTATAATTTGCAGTTAATATTTATTAAATCAATTAATACAGTATTAATGCTATTTATAATTTTAATTCTAATTTATTCTGTTTTTCTATTAAATTTTCTAATTTGGTCTGTTAGTTGTCCAGCAGTTAAACCTCACCTAATCCGGCTTTGGATTTTGTAATTTGGTTTTGGATTTAGCTCATCTATACATATAAACTATAAATAATTATTTAAAACTAGTTTTACAAATTTTAAATTAAAACAAGATTTACATAAAATAAAAATAGTTTTTGATTTGAAGAGATGTCTAATTTAAAGCAAATTTTAAAACGGAATATAAAGAAGTGCGACATAAATAATATACAGTACAAGGGTATCATATATAAGAACAAGCTCTAGAACAGTAAAAGTGCTGATGTAAAAGTTAGATCAATGTTAAGATTGAAACATGCATTGGCTTTGAGTAGAAATGTTTCTTTTGGCGAATGTGTTGTATAACTTATGTCTGCAAAAAGCATTAAGTAATGGGTTAATGGAAACTCAATGTAGTTTTTAGATGACTGCATAGATCGACATATGAAATAGCGAACCAAAAAGCTAATACTGAAGAAAGTATACCGACATAAAAATGCTTTCAACGACACAACGGATCACTGCCAATGGTATTAACAAAATTTTTCGATAGTGTACTATTACTTTTTTACTGTGCGCTAAATAAGAATGTCCACTATTGCTTCCTAAAGCATAATATCCTCATATAATCTGTATTTTTTGACAAATATTTATTTAAGGATAAGTTATAAAGCATTAAATATAACTCTTTTACCTTAAAAAAATAACTTATAAAAACTGATTGACTTATTTGCCGACTTCTGCGTCAAATAGACGTTTTCATAAGTTCTCATAAATTGAAAGAATTTACTTTATACTGCTTGTAGTCGTTATAGAATTAACTTACACTTAAGATATTTACAATAGAACACTATCAATAGAATTTATATTTTAGTTCAATTTGTATTTATTTGCAATCGACCAGTAAATGATCAAATCAAACAACTCTTAGACACTCTGCACTAGTGATGGAAAACATCGCGTGTAGTTTTAACATCGATTCCAACACATGCCAATCGAAATTTTAAGGATCTCAAACACGACCACATTATTTGTAACCATAACTTTCAAATATTTTTATATTTAATTTTGTGTAACATGTTATCGATAATTAAAGCTTTTATTTTCTTTCATAAAATTTTATTTTCAGCTATTCTATTCTTATCTTTTAAATTTAATTCCAATCCTATTGCACTTAAACTAATCACATTTCCATCCCACCCCACTACCACTCAATGGTATCAATATTTTCAATCACTAATCTGCTCTGATATGTTCTTATAAAATTATATAAAGAGGGCTTTCTATTTAATGGAATATTCTTTATAAAAAAATCATTTAATCTCAAATCTTATTTAATCGAATTACTTGTTTTTCACTTAAAAATATCAAAAATTTATCAAAATGTAGCTTAAATCCTAAGTATCATTTAGTTTATTGTGCAATCAAACTGTTTGACCCAAAAAAGATATTAAATCTTTAAATTGAAAAAGTAGTGTTATTTAATATTAAAATTATTAAATTTAATATGTTCTCAAACAATTACTCAAAAAATATTTTTCGTTTCCTAAAAATAAATATGATTTGTGAGTGGGTTATTTTGTGTTTTCTAAGTCACTTTAATCATCCCTCTTGTGTATTCTTGTCTAACAATTAGATAAGATAATCCATTGTATTCAAGTATTATTTTTAACAAATTTAATAATTAAAATTTTAAACTCTTATATCGTATAATTGTTACAGAAACATGTCTTTAGTAACTTAAGATAAGTCAAAGAGAAATATTTACACTTATTTGTCTCTTAAAAATTGTAAAAGACACTTTCTTACGTACTTCTGGTATATTGTGTTTCCATTTCCACTACCCACCGTACATTCTACATTGTAAGACAGTAAATATGTGCCTTGCAATTTTTAATGGCCAAAGGTGTAAACTTTTTTGCTGGATTGGTCTAAGTTCTTGGTTTATTAAGTTTGACTTACAAATCAAACTCTAGATTGAATATCAATTGATTGTAATTAAGACCAAGTGAAAATGCAATTAATTATACGAATGAATTAAAACAATAAATTATTTAATTAATTCGAAAGTTGTAATAAAAATAATAAAATAATCCTATTATTCATTCTGAAAAGATTTGTAATTTAATAAATATAGCAAATAATGCAATAATAATTGATAAAAAAACTAAAAGTAATCAAATAAAAACCTTTTATTCTTATAATGATTAAAAAATAGGCGCATTTTAATTCATTAATCGCGAGTAGACTGTAATACTAGTACTTTATATAGAAGTATAGACCACGCAATCAAATTGTTGTCGTTGCTTCACTGCGATGAGGTTTAGGTCAATTGATAGAATGAGACTTTCACTTAATTCTTCTATGCGTGATATAATTTTGCTCTTCTAAGCGTGAAATAAGAGATGGACAAAGCGAGCGGAAAAATTAAAGGCTTCCTTTGCTTCTCTCTAATACCGCTCAATTACTTGGTGTTGCTTTTTCACTAATGAATCCCTGCATCCAAAGACTATTTTCTCAATTTCTTCCACAAAAATAAATGTAATAAAATAATGAGATAAAAGTTAGAGCGGAATAGATGTCAAGATTATCATTTTAACTTATTATTGGAGAGATGTTGTAAATAATAGCTGTTTCAAATCAAATTATTAATTATTTTACTTGAGCTAACTTTTTCTTTAATTAATTTAATCCCATTTTTATGTCAATTGCTTTGCAAAAGGATTTTGAAAGTTTGAAAATATATTTTTAGCTAACATTTGATGAAGGAATGAAATTTCTGTAAACATCTTTTTGATAAATAGATGTTTAATAACTTTACAAATGTTAAAGCTTTTCAATGTCATGTATATATTGATGGAATTTTTCTACAAATTGCTTTATGCAAAAGTGCGTAACTTATCTCTAAAAGTATGGTAACTCTGGAAACAAATTTTAAATAAAATTGAAAAAAATCTCATATTTTTTTTTAATAATAAATGATAGCGGAGACTGATCTGACTAATAGAATCAGAATAAAAGTTATTTTCTCAATATATAACTCGACATATAATATAATGAATTTTCAACATATATTCTGCATAATATACTGCACACTTCCAGTATTGCTGCAAAAAAGTAAAATTCAAAATTGGAAATAACAGTCATTCTTCACTTGGTTGGCAAACAGCGATTGTATGTCGCAATCTTATTATCGAATATATCTTTTGATAATCTCTCACAGACTCTTCAATAAACTTAAGCTTCACTGAAATTGAAGTAACTTTGAATGCATGCAAATTGAGCTTATTTTTCAAATATTGTATTTTCTATGCATGCATTATAGCACTCTATAGCAAGAGTCTATTGGCGCTGTTATTGTATATGAGACAGTAGAGTCAGTGGCGTTATTAGGATTAAACTTTTATATACTGTAGTTTAAAAGCGTAGGCATAAAGTTTAAATTTTTTGAAATCTCGGTTCAACTCAAAAACTATTTAAAGTAAAGTTAAAGGAATAAAATCTAAGGCTCATTAGGTTTTTCATGACTCAAATTATGGATACGCCGCAAATTTAGGAGCGAAAAACATTTTAGTGCATTTTCAAATATAGTGCAGCTTTCTTTTACTTGAGAAAACCATTTCGCGTGGAATAATAAAATTGATCTTATCGTTTACGAAATTGCAGCTCCCTTTTGGTCGAATTCAATTTTTCAATTCAAAACGCATGCCAGTAATGTATTACCTATTTTTACTTTGTAGCAAATATTCTTTATATAACTTATACAATATATAAAACGAAATAAATTAAACTCATATAATATGTGTTCTGAGCAATATTGAAAGAGAAGGCAAATATTTATAAGAATTCATAATATAGAAACTCTTTGATAAATATATTTGTCAAATGATTTAATATTTTTATGCATGAATTTTAATACTTTTGCAAAATGCGAAAATAACTTTATATTAAAGAATGAATTTTAACAGGTATTAAATGTAGTCAGAAATTCTATTATTATGAATACATTTTTTCAAATTTAATGATAGGCCAACTTTTAATTACTGAATTTCATCATTTAATATCTTAAGCCAACATAAAATCTTCTTAAAACCATCATTTTATACAACGTTCAATCTCTCTAATCCCGGATTTTTTTGTTAATCAAGTTTAGCATATGAATTATAAGCTAATTATTATATTAAAAATTAAGATAGTTTTCAATTAAGATAGTTATGAATAATATATTTATTCAAATGAATGGAATTTTTGTTATAAAGTATTACAATTTGTTGGTCAACTAAATTAGTTTAAATGCTTGCTAACCAACTGAAAAATGAAATCTTTGTCGCAATAGTCTAATAAATTTAATAAGTCTGTGCCAACTGAAGCACACTTGGATTTGTTCATTGTTTGATAAGAAATATAGAGGTTTGTGGTTTATCAGAGCTTATTGAAGACAATGAAAGAAGAAGAAAATGAATGTCTAGTTAAGAGTAAACCAAAACATGATAGTATTGTATTCAATAAATGCTTTATTATACTATATGGTCATTAATGGCAAAACGGTTATCGCTTTGCAGAGATGACCGGAAATAGAGAAAGCGAAGGAAATGACAAAAGATAAACCAAATCAAATAAATAACTATTAGAAAGTGGCGTCGACTATATCTGGCATTTTCTGTGTTTTATTTAGCAATTATTTTATTGATATATACCTTATATAGTATTTTTGATCTCTTTTATGTTTTTACATTAATTACTGGTGAAACTCGTTATTAAGTTTATGTGATAAGTATTTAATAACTATATTCGTACAATGACTTTAATGTTTAGTCATTTTGTGTGCGAATACTTTTTTCATCAGTTTTTGCAGACTTTTACTCATTGAACCAGAGATTTAACTTCCGCGTGAATTCATGATTACATTTATTAAGCAAATCATTAAATGATATAATATTTATATTAGTATTGAACGAACATTAAATCACATTACAGAATAAATTTGCAAACATTATGCTTTTAAATAATATTCGGTGTTTCCATTACTTTATTAAGTATTCTTATTCTCATTATTTTGTATAGAATTCATCATTTCATCAAAGAATAAAATAAAATAAAAATAATACAATTTTTAGTCTAAGAAATAAATCCGAATTTTGTACTAATATATTACGCCTCTGTAGCGGTTAATTATGAGAAATAAGAGCGCTCAACAAAAGTGATAGTCAGTCATATGTCCAAATGTGACCATTACCACCATTACCATCATTACTATTCCAGTTGTGCTTTTAGATTATCTTTTGCACAAATAAAAATACGTAAAATGGGTATAACTCAGCTTTACTTTGTCACAGAATGTCATTCACTTACAGTCTTTTACCTCCAGTATTTCCCACTGATTTCCCATAGTTTTCTAATTTTTTTAATTTTCTTCAATGTTGTTCTTTTAATTTGATTCAAAAGTAAACCCATATATTTATTTTCATAAAATTAATAAAGAATTATAAAATATAAGGTAAATCTGGATAAAGCCTTCTTTCAACTTATCGTCTAATCTGAGAGTCAAAGTAAAATTGCCGCAGAAATGATCTGAAATGCGTAACAAGAAAACCAATGCTAGACTATTAAGAGTTATCTCAAATGTGCACTCATAAGAAGAAATGAGTCCTACATTATCTGACTCAAGTTTATATCTTTGTTGCCCAGCCCAACGGTTTTCAAACTGGGGGGCCACTGGCCCTCTTAGTGGCCATGAGGGTTATAGAAGTGGGCCACTCATACTTTGATCAGTTTGGATAAAAAGAGAGTCACAATAAAATTGTAGAAATAAATAAGAAATTGAAAACTTAGCAAAGAGATGGAAAAATGATTATTGAAGCACCGTATATTATGCTTTGTTTCAATGCATGAAAGCCTACTTTTTAAACAACTTCGAAAATTTACAATACTGTATTTTTTAAAGTTGTTTAAAAAGTAGGCTTTCATGCATTGTAGTGTTTCATTAATATGATTTTCCCCATCTCTCTACAAATTTTGCCAAAAGGATTTTATAGGTGGCCACAAAAATTTAGCCCTGAAAAGGGGGCTATGGCATGAAAAAGGTTGAAAACCACTGGTCCAGCCGACGGCTCCTATCTTTTAGCAACTCTAATGATATGCCTTAAACTATTTTAACCCAAAGTATTTTCTGAAAGTAACACTTCGATTGAGATTTTCTTATCTTTATCAGCTTTAAATAGACGATCACTTACTTTATGTTGAGATCGGGCAACAGCCATACAAATTAAATTGTGGTTATTTATTATTTTTTAGTTATACCAAATGAGGGGTGATTTTTAACTTGTGATGTTTCGGCTCCCATCTTCTATTTCAGTTTCAATTTAAGTCAAAACTGAAACTAAAATTTTTCAGAATTTTATGAAAAACTAAAATAATTAAATTTTTATATTATATTTTCAAAAATACTGTGTTAAAAAATTTGACACAAAATAAACTTTAAAAAAGTTTTGGCGCAATAGAGCTTTCCTTCAATAAGGTCTTAGAAAATTGATGAGTTTGCGAATCTCTATCAATTTTTTGAAAAAATGGATAAATTTTATCACGAAATTGTTAAAAAAACTTTGAAATGAAAATGTTTTATGAAAAAATTGTCATCAATTTCGATGAGTTTGCTACACATCTTGATTTTCAGAATTTTCAAAATTGGTCCCCTCTGGTCCGTTGGACATTTAGCAAGATGTTGTCACACTCACACTTATATACAATTAAAAGGAAGCACTTCTGATATAAATCTATTGGAAATTCAGAGAAATTTAAGTCAAGTTAGAAATAACTAATATATTCTTAAAAATATTAAATTATTATATTTCATGAATAAAATACTATTAAGTAAATGAATAAAAATTATGATTATAGCAAATCATAAATACCTTCACTTATGAAGAATGTGTTAATTATTTCCTGTTCTGTCTGCTCTTTTTCAACTTAAATAAATTTATAAATTAATTATTTCCCAGAAAATGAGTTACATTTGGATAATTCAAAAAAAGTTATTCAAGTTTAATATTTATGCTTATTATTGATTTTTTGATAATTCACTAAAAAGTTAGACTGAACTGGTATTATAGTTAATAAAAGTAGAGTTTTGATGGACTTATCATATAATAAGTAAAGCATAAACTAATATAATAATAGCGATCACTCAAACTAAATGCATGTTCGATGTACTCACGAATCGTGTTCACAATAGCAGCTACTTTTCTATATAGTGATGAGACAATCACTTTTAGAGAGTCAAACACGACTCAGCTCTTTGTATGGTAATTAGGATAATGGTTCGGATGAGATATAAGTTACACCCAAATGGAATTTCAACGTTTCGTTACATCAGATGTGATTTCCAAAATTTGGGATGCATTCAACGCATCATTTAGTCATATATGTGAAAAACATGTTTTTTCCCAGAAATACAACAATTCAAAGCCTAACCAAATATTAATATTACTTTTCGTACACAAAACTTTCACTGTAATAGAATTTCTATTATTTATTTGTTTGTTTGCTTCAGTTCATTATCAGCTCAAAATAGCTTTTATGAAAAGCAAATAAAGTTATAATATTCTATATATTGACCCAACTTTTAAACGACTTGAAACTTATAATTTTGAATTTATTGCATATTTAGGTGAAAAGAATAGTAATTAAAAACTCAAAATCATTTATTTTGATGAGATTTTTATTCTAAAACATTTAATTTTCAAGTTTATGCTTAATTTTGATGCAGAGATTCATTAAATAGTATAAGATATGTCTTTCGGCATAATTATATCAATGGAGAAATAATTGACTTTTTTAATTAAAAAAATACAAATACATTCATGTAATAATAGAAGAAAACTTAATTAAAATTTTGTTTTCTCTTTGTATAGAATGAAAATGAGGAACCCGTTCGTGCGCTAATGACCAAAACTGATGCATAGTTTGTGATTACATTCAGATTAATTGTATTTATGCTATAATAGTGTGAGTACAGAATTCGTGAACATAGTAATCAAAATTTCATTGATATAAAGGTATTCTTTAGTAACTAATCAAAAAATGTCAAAAATTGATTACTTTAGTCTCGTTCATCAAATTTTAAAAATACAATATTATGCAGCATACTTGGGCAAGGCATAGGTTGCCTAGAGGTTGACCCCCCCCCCCCCGAATTTTTTTTAATTTTTTGGTCGGAGAAAAATTGCCTCGGAAAACCAGAAAGTTTTAATCACCCTCCACCAGATTTTTAAGAAATCTTGAAATGAACCCCCACCCAGCTTTAGATTCAGAGCTTGCCCAAGTATGCTATGCAGTACAGTCACGAAAATTAAAGCTTGCAATTGAACTTATGCTTCACTTTGATAAGACTTATCTTTATTAGTGTGAGTGAAAAAAGATTAAAAATTTTAGTGATAAAGCCCAGAAAATTTACTTTTTAATCATTAATGATTCAAAATTATGAGTATTTATATTTGAATAGCAATATAGCAAAAGGATAAGCAGTCATCAAAATTAATAATAAGTTCAATTGCAAGCTATTTTTTCGTGACTGTACGCTGAATGCCATCTAATTGATTGACAAAATGCTTAAATTATTAGTTACATCAAAGGTCTGATAATGAATTTAAGAGACGATTTTACAAATCAACTACAAAACCCCATCTCTTTGTTAATTTTTGTCCCTTAGCCCGAGATTAAACCATGTATTATCAAAACTAATTCAGAAATTATTTAAAGCTAACTATTTATTGTTTTATTATTTAAAAAGTAATGTCATAGCATTGAATGCCATCAATGAAAATAAATGCGTTACATATAATGAACTCTTGGATTAATGATTAAAAAGTCAGAAAATAATTTAATAGATCATGAAAGTGATGTAATCTAATTTTTAAAAACGTAATTAATTCATTACTAAGTTATTATTCATTCAAAATGTCAAAGCAATCATTGATAATAAGTGTTTTACAAAATAATAATTTTTTTCTGAAAAAAGTAAAAACATATACAAAATTGAAACCTGACTAAGGGACCAAAATTGCGTGTCAGGTCTAACAACTAAGAATCACTTGAGGAACTTTCAAAACTGAAGGCAGTGCCGACACAGCTAAGGGTAAAGAGGGCACATGTCTCCAAGCAATTGAGGCTTTTAAGTGTAGTTCTGTGGCATTAAAAGTTGTAAAAAC
>JAQGCH010002099.1:0-13549 GCA_034699485.1 Nanhermannia elegantula
AAACATAAAATTTTATCCTAAGATTTGTCCTAAACTTAAGTTTTTCTCTTAGGATAAAATAGTGTAGTGAAACACAATGGTCCTAACATTTGTCCTAAACTAGAATCTTAGGATAAGATTTATTTTGAGAAACGCACCCCTCGACGTCTGAAACCCGAATTCTGTGAGAATTTCTTATAATCTACGTATTATAAAGTATGCATTAGGAATAGTTTGGGCTTATTTTGTAAGTAAATACAGTTTTCATTATGAAAATAATCGACAGCTATTGAGGCTATTGAGTAGAGATCAGTTTTATTTTCAGTCAAAAATTCTTGAAATGAAATCCTTTTTTAGTTTAGTTATTTAGAAGTAAAAGTTTATATTAATCAAAAATTCATTTTGAAATCAATGAATAGAATAAGAATAAACATAATATAACAAATAATTGAGAGGAAATGACACCGCAAAAGAAATAGATGTGATTTAGATTTATGTATTGACTAAAGTCTTGTAACCGTTAGCGGACGTTTTCATGATAAACAAAGTTAGATAAAGCTTAACATAAACCGACTCAACAGAGGAAAGGAAGAGATTAAATACCATTATTCACTAATTAATGACATAATTATTTTGATTATTTTCTTTATGTGATAGTATATAATATTACAATTGAAATAACATACAGTATTTAAGTCAACTTTAACTTCAATACAAACGCTTTAATGTGTTATGCATTTTATGGTTTAGAACTAATTAAAAATTAATTCAAACCTTCAATCCTTAGTCCAAAATCAAGTTTAAATCTGAAATAACAACTCGTAAATAAAATCTATGGAAATGGTGTACGAATTGTTTAAATCGATTAAAGGTCTTGTAAATCGTAAACCCGTGTCCATAGACAACAATGTGTTTTGCCTTCACTATAAGGCAACTGTTATATTCTTACTGACCTTTTCAATACTGACGACTGCCAATCAATTTTTTGGTGAACCCATAAAATGTTTACAAACGGACGATATTCCGGTCGACTTATTAAACACCTTTTGTTGGATTCACTCAACGTTTACAATTACGGGCGCACTCAATAAGACGGTCGGGGAAGAAGTTCCGTATCCCGGAATTGAAACAAACACTCCCGAACAGAAACGCGTTTACCATAAATACTATCAATGGGTTTGTTTCGTACTATTTCTTCAGTCGATTATGTTTTATATTCCGCGATATCTTTGGAAACGATGGGAAGGCGAAAGACTTCGGTATCTTGTTCTGGGACTCAAATGTCCGATACTTAAAGACGCTGAAAAACAAGAACAGATCCAACTATTGATTCACTACTTGAAGGCCAACATTCGATACCATAATCAGTATTTCTTCTATTTTGTCAGCTGTGAAGTCATGAACTTTATTAATGTCATAATACAAATGCATTTGATGGACGCCTTCCTCGGCGGTGCCTTTTCCACCTATGGTTTGGATGTGTTGAACTACACAGAGATGGATCAAGAGGAGAGAGTGGACCCAATGATTGCAATGTTTCCTCGTATGACAAAATGTACATTTTATCGGTACGGCTCTTCCGGTGATGTCCAACGACACGACGCGCTCTGTTTTCTCCCATTAAATATTATAAATGAAAAAATATATGTATTCCTATGGTTTTGGTTTGTTTTTCTTGCAATAATTTCAGGGCTGACTTTCATCTATCGTTTTATTATTATATTTTCTCCACATTTGCGTTTTTTAATACTCCGTTCACTCTCTCCTTTAACTGATGCCCACAATTTGAAAATTGTAATGGACGGCGCGAAGATCGGTGACTGGTTTCTGCTGTATCTTCTTTGCAAAAATATTGATAGACAACATTTTAAGGAATTAATGCACGAATATTCAAATGAGATCATTAAAGACGGTTCGGGTAAAAGCTTGTTAAGAGATAGAACTAAAAAGAATTTAGATTAACGTCTATTTTATGAGACCTAACATTTTCAAAATTTTTCATTTTTATAATTAATAAATTTTGCGCTCCGATTACTGATTATATTTATCTCAAAAATTTATTTTCGAAAAATTCCTTTCGAAAAAACTATGTTTCAATTTAAGGAAAAGCATTTTAGGAAATAAATGGTCTTAATTAGTGTTCCGTTAAGGATAAAGGGCAAGAATAAAGCCCTAGTATTAGCCTTAGTCCTCTCCAGATATTTTTGCTTTTTAGTGTTAGCCTCGAGCAAATTTTTAGTCCTCAAGACTAAAAGCTTAGCCTTAATCGCGACTTGTTGTGGCTAAAATTCTAATATAATGCATAATTTTTTCGCTAATTTCATTGAATTGTTATGCGCTATAATTTAAAATTAGTTTTTGAACGAAAATTTAATAAAATAACGTTATAATTGTATTCTATGATTCTCTGATATCAAATATTTTAAATTATAATTATTTGTTTCAAATAATATCTCAAATAAATTTGATAAAAACTGTTTTTCAGGACTAAAGGACTAAATGAAGGCTAAAATATTTTAGTCCTCTTTCAACTCTTACCCTTTAGTATTAACCTTAGTCTCAGAAATAGATAAAGCAACCAAATTAGCCGCGATTAAAGACTAGAAGACTAAATAATCGGAACACTAGACTTTATTTATGATTAATTTTAGTGAAAAGTCTACCCCTCTGCTCCTCCCGTTCTCGAGGTATGAACTTAATAAATTATTTTTTTGTGCAAAATTCGAAATTTGAAGGCAAATATCTCAAAAACTTTAAGAGTTAGATAGAAAAATTTCAATATAATATTTAGACATTTGGACAGTACAATAAGAATCTACAATAATAAAGGGGATAGTTTTGTTATAGGCAGCACCATTGCAGCAAACAAATAATATATCACTCAAAGGGAACCCCTTGAATGTGCTGTAGAATGAATTGGCTTTCTAAAGGTAAGGATTTATATCAGATTCAAATATACAATGATCTGTTTTGCAATAGAAAACAATTTTGGTCTATGAATTGAAGTTAATTTATTAATTGCAATGATAAATACACTTGAAATTTGTTTATTTCAATACGTTTATATTTAAACGCAATTAATAAATTTGCTTATTTACAAATAAGTGTTATGGATAACGCTTTTGGTGGATCTTTATATAGAGCAAAAATAGAAATACTGTGTGACCAATATTGCATCTAAAGCTTTCACGAATATTTTGCTAATAGGTGTTTATTTAAAAACATACATTTATTAAGACATTTACACCTGATTTACACTATACTTATCTGACAAATAGTCTACATTGATAATAGTGTTGTGAGCGATATATATGTTTGTTTATGTCGCTCGTAAACAATAACATGATAGTAAATCTATTTTTGTGGACTAGCCTTAAAAGTCAATTAACTGAAATGATTTCAAATATGAATTGAAGACAAGTCCATAAAATAGCATTAAAGCAGTTTTCGCTATAAACAAGTCATAAAATTGATAAATAAATTTATTATCCTGTTATTTTTTATGAGTTTAAAAATAGAATAATTATTTATTTCATATGATTTCTAAGATATAATCATTAATTAATAGCATCAAAGAATGAAAATCATTTTTTATTTCACTATTTATTCAAGTATAATAAATTATTAATAATAATACAAAGAGTATAACTTTATGTGGGATTTTCTGTTGCAATTACTGAAGACTTAAGTAATAAAGAATATGAATCATTTTGTGGCAATGGTATAAAAGCCCAACGAAATCAATGATCTGGTTATAACTCTCTGAGACATTCAATTAAAATTTGCTAAAATGTATTCAAAGAAAATTATTGTTCTCTTTGTATGTTTGATATTAATTTTGAACTTAAATGAAGTTTTGTCAGCAATACTTAAATCTGAAGACCATTCACAAAAAGATAAACCGTCGATAGAGACGAGAGGTTTTGGCTGTAATGGACCCTTTCATCATAATCAATATCAATGTAATTCTCACTGCAAGAGTAACGGAGTGAGTATTAAACTGCAAAATTATTTATTTATAGCTCTACCCATTCTTCGCAAATTTTTTTATTTCAAACAATATTTTAAATTTAATTATTTGAATACAAGTTTTAGCATCTACAAAATAAGTTTTAAATTTCTATTTTTAACCCGTTTAATAAAATCATTATTATAGCCTTTACTGCGCATTTGTTTTTAAAAAAATTTTTTATTATGAAAATTACGAAAATCTGAATCACATGATTTGCATTGACATATGCATTGAAATATTTTAAATAATATAGATTAATAAATTACTTAAATTAAAATAGATTTTATATTAATTTAGTTGACAGGCGGCTATTGTAATGCAGGAACAGGTTGGCTCCGATGCGATTGTTATAACTGAATGCAAAAAACCCCTGAAAACTTCAAACCAATAATCGATGTTATTTGAGTTTTTAATTTTCTGCTTAATTAAAGTTATCCGATAATAATGTCTTATATATAATATTTATATCATTTATTAATTGACGGGAACCAGAAATTAATGTATTTACTATAATATGATTTAATTTAAAATAAAATATGAGCAAAAACTAATTGAGTACATTTAATTGAAATAATAATCTACTGTCGCAGCTTTATTTGAGAAATAAGATTCCTGGTACTTATTAACCAACAATTGCAGAACTGTAAGTAAAAAAGCACAGTTGAAAACGAAATGGAAGACATCTTTTTGGATTCGGCAAAAAGTGGTAAAGCTTGTTGTTAAAGCAGTTACAGTCACTTTATTTGAATTAGTAAAATATTTACAAATATAATTGATGGTAAAATTGAAAATATGAAAAGTTCTTGTTCTATGCTCTTTTCATTTTCTCCGGAATTTCTGGGCTCTGGTAATGACTATCGTAAAATGCCACAGACAACGTGCACTTATAGATTACGCGCACCACTCAAAATAGCACTTATTTTCAAATGAAATCTTACTTAATAGATAACACGCACTCTACGTATAACTGAAAAATGCGCACTCTATAAAAACTCAACGTTCATCTAAAGGCAATTTGTTGAAAATGCTTTTTTGCGCAAAATTTCTAAATTAAATGTATATTTATTTTATTAAATATAGTATTTTGCGTTAAAAAGATATTATATTCTTTCAATAAAAATAAATCTACAAACAGTTCAAAAACAACAAATTGTAAGAAAAAATCTGGGGGGGATCCAGTTTTCCAACTTCCAAGTGTACACCCTAACTACACGCCCTCTCTGGCAAACCCTGCTTTGATTATATTTATTATTAACCATTTGTATTAAAAAATATGTTTTTGTTAATATACATTTTGAATCTTATATACAGTATAATAATATTGATTTTAATTATTATAATAGAGTCATATCATTTAAATATTTATTTTAGCTGATAATAAGATTTAATAACATTTGCTTTCATTTTAAAATCAATATTTAATACAACACAAAAGAATTCAAACAATTATTTCTCACAGGGGAGGTATTTCACAACTTACAAACCGATTTTAAAAAATTTTTATCACAACATCCTTATACTAAACCATATCCAAATCGGTCATTTAAATCGTTGAGTCCAAGAAGTTTATTAGTTATAGTCCCCACAATTTATTTCAATACATAGTAACACATAATTATTTTCACAGTAATTGGTAGAGAATATGAAAATGAACTTTATGTTTGATGCGCCACCCTAATAATTTTAAGAGATTTCAAGTCAAACAAAAATACACGTATTCAATTATTTTTCAAATACTTTAGATTGTATTGTGAAGATTTTAAAAACTTGGTCTGTATGAATTTACCTTAATAATTTCTAAGGCTGTAGAGGTCAATTAATTCCACTCTTTGAAAAGGTTGAGGTCAAAGACTAGATGATTCTTAATGTCATAATTCCTTTTGTACGTTACTTTAATATGAAAATAACTATGTATTCCTATGTGATTGAGAGATATTTTAGTCACTATAACTAATAGGCTTCTTAGACTCCGCCAATTTAAATGATCGTTTTTAACATGTTTTGGTATAAGGTTGTTGTGGTAAAAAAATTTTTGAAATCGGTTGGTAAGTGGTGATATACCTTCCTTGTCAACTATTTCTATCAGATTTCTATCATTTTGAAGTGATCTTAACTCATGCACACTTTGAGTTATTACTTTCACATCTCATACTTCAACAATCATACCCTCATTCACACTTATTAACAGCCAGTACCTATACTGTACTGTACTATAACTACTCCCTATTACTAACTCTATAACTCTGAGTTCTGATCTAACAATAAACATTGAGTAACGCTTAAATTTTTTATAAAAAGAACTGATTTTAATATTCAGTCTTCAGTAGCGATTCAGCTCTAATGCTGAACACATCAATTATAATGTGATTATAACAATTATTATTATTGTATTTGTTATTTTGTGAGACAAAATAAATTCTTTTAACTTGTGACCAATGTCTAAATTATTAGAAAAGTTCGGTATAATCAAAAAGCACTTCAAGTTCATATTTGAGCGCTATTACAATTGTTTAAAATGGCAGACTATGTTATATAACATGAAAATCCCATAAATTGAAAATAGTTAGAAATGATAAATGAATAAAAATGAGTATAAATGACATTTGTTTGAATACAACCAATAATGTTCTTGAAATTTTGGGCCAAAATCAAACAAATTATTTAAACAATACAATCAATTTTATAGACGGGTGGCTGCCTCCTTTGGTTTATGACATAAATAATTCTACAAAAATGTGTGGACCAATCGTTAAAATATTAGAAAGTGTCTGCAAACGATTGGGCTTTAAGTAAATATAATTCATTTTTCACTCTTTGATCTGTAATCTATTTAAACATAAATAAATAAGTGAACTATTTTTTGAAGATATGCTTAATTTATTAAATATTTTCATTTTATTTTTTCACAATTTTAAATATTTTATATTATGTAACTTTAAATATTTTTTGAAATACCTTTTTTCATAAAACAGAAAATCACTTTCAGTTCAACTTCCGAAACCCCAAAAATAAAAGATCAACAAATAAAAGCACAATATTTTTAAGTTATCACTTCGACATTTCATACCCCAACATATATACAGTCATTTAATTTTCACTTACGGTCAATACCTATATTTCACTAAATATATATCTCTGTTTTTAAAATTAATATAAATATTTGTAATATTTTAAATTTGAGTCCAGATTTGAAAACTAAGTTTAAGTTCATGTATCAAATATGACTAGAGCGTTCAATTTTAAATATTTTTGACACATTTTAACGCTTTTGTCGCTATGAGTCTATATAAAAATATTTAGACTCGTAGCGACAAAAGCGTTAAAATGTGTCAAAAATATTTAAAATTGAATGCTCTAGTTATAATTATCACATATATGGCACTTTGATCATAAGATATAAGAAAAAAGTATGAAAAAATTTAAATATTTGAAGGTGCTGGATAAAGTAAGACCACTGCAAACAAAATTTAATTTTGCAATTAAAAACGAAATTATAAATCTTAAACATAACGATAACCAATATATTGATACGAGTGTATGGCTTCAAAATGATTTAATAAGAGAATGTGGGAGAAAAATCTTTTCAAAGAATTTTATTCTTTTTATTCAAATGGACTTAAGCAATAAGTCGTTGAATGAAATATACAACGAAATAAATGAATTTACTTTGACATTACACGATTGGATCCGAAATTTTATTGAAATACTTAAAGGTGTAAATTATTTGGATAAACAAAATCTTTTTCATAGAGATCTTAACCCATGGAATGTACTAATATTTATCGAGAAAATTAAATGCGTTGTCAAAATCACAGATTTGGATTTTATATCCATTAATAATAATGCGGCAAATTCAAATTCTAAAAACATGGACCATCACAAATATCTATCAGAATATCGTATTCAATGTCAAACAAGAGAAGACATTTATAGCTTAGGATTTGTTATACAAATATTTTTTGACATAACAATTAAGAGGTATTTTAAATATAAATCATGTACATAAATGTGTTACAGTTCATTATTTTCCATATTTTTAGAGAGTATATCAATGATGTTTATTGCTTACAACAACTTATTAAAAAATATCACAATTTAAGAAATATTAATAATAAAATGAATCTAACAAATCATTCTCAAAGATCCATAGAATTTGAAGACGAAATTAATGAAAATAATTTGTTTTCTTTGAATGCGCGAAAATTCTATGTTCTTGAAAATTTGACAAAAATACTTACTTTTATTGATAATAATGAGTCATTTATTGATAGTCTGTATAAATTCTTTCTTTCCTTGCAATTAAAAGAAGAAAGTCGTATTTCATTTAAATTAAATCATTATTTTGGCAAAAATATTAAAATTTCATTTGTCTCAGAGAGAAGTGCTATTATAGTTACAAATGATGATAAAGTTTATCATTTTGATAGAATTGGTTTGAAAGCCATCATTGATAAGCAAAACTTTTCTAATTCATCGAAGGTATTCAATAATATTAACGAAAAAATAGAATATTTAATACAACAGTTAAACGTTGAAGAATTATTAGTTGAGAAGCTATGTTACAAAAAAATAGTTGATATCAAATATGATATTACACATGCGATAGCGCGTAGTTCTGATGGTAAAGTTTATTGTTGGGGTTATAAAAGTGCAGATTTATGGTATGGTTATAGAGATGAAAGAGAATTAACTCCAGATTTAATAAAAGAATTGGATGATAAAAATGTTATTGATATTTGCTGTGGTTTTGGTTATTCAGTTGTTTTGACAAATGTTGGTAAAGTATATGCCTGGGGTTGGAATAATTTTGGACAAATAGGGATAGACAGTAATGAGGAATATGTTTTGATACCAACAAAATTGAAGTCATTTAAGGACGAGAAAGTGAAATCAATCTCATGTGGATTTTTTCACTCACTTGCTTTGACAGAAAGCGGTCGTGTCTATGGTTGGGGTAATAATACATGTGGACAATTAGGAAATAACGCAGATAATTATATGATTATTTCACCACAAATTATTGATTTGAAGGAAGTAAAAATTAAACGTATATGTTGTGGATGTAGTCATAGTTTATTTTTATCAAACAATGGATTTATTTATACATTCGGTTCTAATGAATTCGGACAATTAGGTAGAGATGAGAAGAATTGTGGATCAAATCCAATAAAGTTAAACAATTCAAATAAATTCATTGATATTGCTTCACATCATAGATTTAACATTTCAGCTGCACTTTCAGATGATAATATTTTTTATATTTGGGGCGAATGTGGTGTAGATGTTATAAAAGAACCGGTGCCTATTATATTAAATTCATTTGACGAAATTTTTGAAATTTTTTTATCAGAAAATTATAAAATAACTGAAAACAGATTAATTCATTTTAAAGCAAATATTGTTCAAAATGGGAAATATGAAAGAGAATTCATTTTGGAAGATAAATTAGGAGAAGGTGGTTGTGGAAGCGTTTATAAAGTTAGAGATTTTTTATCAAAAATGTATTTCGCCATTAAAAAAATTAAATTCGACGCTCAATTTGAAAAAGATTTTTTGAATGAATTGGAAACGTCTCCTTTTATATATAAAGGCAATAATAAGAATATAATAAATTATTACGATGTATGGCTTGAAAATGATTTCACTTTAAAGGATGAAAAAAAAATCTATACAGAAAATTATATACTATATATACGAATGGAAAAATGCGATAAATCATTAACTGATATAATTGAAGAAATGAAAAATGATTCAAATTTTTATTTAAATAAAATTTTGACTGAAATTGGGTTTTATATCGCAAGTGAAATATTAGTTCAAATACTAAAAGGAGTTAATTATCTGCATAATGAAAGCAACCCTATAATTCACAGAGATTTAAAACCAAATAATATATTGATAAATATTGATATATATAATAAAAGTATAGTCAAAATAGCAGATTTGGGCTTAGCCACTTTTCATGAATTTGCGAATCAATCGCACAGTAGTGATAAAGGCGATTTTGATTATTTAGCCCCTGAAGTAGATGGTGGATTATATGACACAAGAGCAGACATTTACACTTTAGGAATAGTTTTGAAGGAGATGTTTCATATTCAATTTGAAAGGTATAGCTGAATGTTAAATTTTAATTTTAATTTCATTATTGATTACGACTGAACAGAACAATTATATATATTTTACATATTTTATAAATGAATATACTGTGTTATAGAGAATATCTCAAAAACGAAAGCATTTCAACAATTCTTAAGTCAAAATATCAAAATTTAAAAGACTTATGCGTTAAAATGACTCAAATGGAAGTGACGGAAAGATGTCAGGGTATTAAAGAAATTCTCAGAGAAAAGGAGAGTTGGGCATTAACATCAAATGAAATTTACACAGACCAACATTTGTCCTCTTTAGTTTATAATCTTTTCGAAAACAACCGGCCGTATTTATATCAACTTTTGAGACATATTTTTACTATAAATCAAAATATAATGCATTATGAAAAGTATAGATTACAATCATTTGAAGAATGGCCATTACCTTGGATTAGTATAAACGAATTGGCAGAAAATGGTTTCTATTTCATTGAAAATCAAGCTATAATACAGTGTAACTTTTGTAAATTTACCTTCAACGACTTTGATAATCTTAAGCAATTTTCGATAATTTTTGAGCATGAATCAGAGTCGCCTAATTGCCCATTTTTGAGAGGAGAAAGATTAGGATATATTCCATTAAAAACAGGTATTGATATTTATAATTAATATATTAATATAATTTTTCCCTTCGGAAATTTAAATTCGAATAAAGTACAGTTTTCTCAATATAAAATATTTTGTCTTACACCTTTGCGTACCGGAGTGCTCCAATTACATTTATTTTAAAGTGTGATTTTAAATGATAGAGAACTACGTTTGAATAACTTAATAATCTTATCATAATTTTTAACATTTTTTGTTACAGATTCAAAAGAAGAATTAGCTCAGATTCTTGAAACATTAGATAGTGATCAGCAGAGCGCTGTTTGCGTACAACAATCATTATTTCATTTATATAACTATACTCTGAGTTATTATAAGCCCATAGATAACATCATTCACATAATAATCGATACGATGAAAAGGCATTCGGAAACAATTGGTATACAAATTGCTTCGATAGCATGTCTGCACAATTTAACAAAAGAAGAATTGATAGAAAAAATAGACACAAAAATTGTTAATGAATTAATTGACGTCACACTAACTGCAATGGATCTGTTTCCTAATAATAAACAATTAATTAAAAACTCTTTATTAACACTATGTAATGATCATATTTTGAATGATTTTTCATACGACGTATTTAAGTGCAATCAATTAATTTTGGATATATTAGTCAAATACAAATATATGGATATGAAAGGGATGGCATTAATGATTTGCGCGAATACTATTCCTTTAATATCAAACGCAGATTATTCTAATTTGGGCGCAAATCCTGTTTATATAAAAACTCTTTTGGATATAGTTGAAAGTCGTGTTCAATACAAATTAGATAATGATTTTATGCTTATTTGTTCTTTGTCTGTAATTATGATTATGTCTGATTTGTCAGAAAAAACTTGTGAAATATTTACAGAAAAAGGAGGAATTGACTTAACTATTATCATTTTGAAAACATTTATTACACAGAGTAATGTCCAACATTATATTTTAGTATTACTTCGTAATATCGCCAAAATTTCATATTTAAGATTCAATTTTATGAAATCGGAATATCTGTCAGTTTTAACGAATTTTATGCATTTGCAAGAATTAGAAGTCAGTTACTTTGCTGCAGGAATTTTCGCCTATTTATGCAGTGAAGGAATTAAAAGTTGGTCCTGTTCTTCTATAGATTACAATATTATTTTAAATGAACTCTTTAATGTAGTTATTAATTGGCAAAATCCTGACGAGGAAATGCTTGTAAATGATTCATTTCTAAAACTTCTGCCTCTTCTAAATTGTTTTGAATTACCTGCTGTACAAATATATGCCGTATGGGAAATACATCACTTATGCACTAAAAATCCGGAACTCTATTGTCAAATGTTAATCAAAGAAAATTGTGCGGAAATTATAAAATCAGTTTATGAGAAATCAATATCGGATAAAAATGCGTCACTTGAGTCGCTTTGTAAGCAAGCATTGGATATCATTAAAAAGCAAATTCCAACTTTTATTTATTAATATTTTATATAAAAATATTAACTTTTTTTAATAATGAATGCAAACTAAATAATTAAATATAATTTTTATCCATTTTATGAAGAGTTCAATTTATTAATGTATAATATGTGTTGTGTTCGATATAAGATTAAATTTCGTTAATCATTCTATAATAGCGATACATTCCTAATAGTCCAAAAGTTTTAGTTCAAATAATTGAAATAAATGTTAATAAACTTGAATTAATTGATTTTGAGAAAAACTTTTTAGTTTATAAAAACCGACAAAATAAATCAGTATTGAATTTTTTTATAAAATGTTTTAAGAAATAAGCAGATTTACGTTTGTAAACTGGATTATAACTGATTATAAAAGATTCTGGAATATTGCATATCTGCATATAACTTGCATATCATGTATATTTCCAATATTTTGGTCCTATTATTGCTGGTATATGCATGTGCAGATTTTCCACATTTTTCAGAAAAATAAGCTTTTCTATTGAGGTCAAATGTTATTTTACCGTTGTTGATTTGTAGATTATTTGATAACAAAATAATAATTTTAATGTGCATGGGTCGTGAATATTCATGACATTTCTCACGTGCATATATATATCGCAAATTTCAGGTATACTATATTTTATGCATATTTATTATAAATTCATTTTTAATTAAAAAAATATACAACTGGCCAAATTTAAATGAAGATTAAGCAGAAAATTATTATTTTATGAATTAGTTTATTTTTGTATAAAAGTTTCTCGTAATTTTAATTAAAAATTTAAAAATAAATAAAGTAATGGCACAAAAATTAATTTATTTTGCAGTAAATTTTTAAAAGTAAATTAAATTTAATATGAAAGCACTCCGCCCTAAAACACACTCCACCTAAACGACACCTGGGGTTGCCAGGTCTGATAAGAACGAATTCTTGATGAAAAATTTAAAATTCTGGACATTTCTGGGCAAGCATTATTTTTGTATACAAGCAAAAATTTAGTGCTTACACTTTTTAAATGTTTTTAGTTTTTTATTAATCTTTGCTTAAACTGCATTTCTGTTTAAATTTTACAGCTATTAATAAATATGAATTATTTGATAATGCATTAATTGAGTTAGGTCTTATTAATATTTTTAATTTGAGATAAGTAATGCTGAAAAATTATTGTTATAAATAGTGAAGAGCATTGGTCCTAAATTTTGAGCTTCAAGCTCGAGCCTTAATATGCAAAGCTCAGAATTCGGCTGCACTTCGACTCGCCTAAAATTAACTCGCCTAATAATAACTCACCTAAAGTTATCTGTCCTAAAACCTGTTTTAATATCATTGAAGAGCATATTTATCCCTTTTTACCTAAAATAAAAAC